>JAGFBZ010000206.1:425000-578879 GCA_018398805.1 Hirundichthys speculiger | reverse complement strand
ACCAGGGTTGTCTTGTTGTAACACCTGGTGCATGATGGGACACAACAGCTTCACAGAAGCTGATGTATGATGTCAGCCTCTGTGTACTCATCCAGATTGTTGGTAGCAGTCCTGAAAACATCCCAGTCAGTAGAGTCCAACACCCTGAAGATCCTCCATGCTTCATGGTCCATCGGTGAGGCCGAATACAGGTTGCAGAGCTTTATTTCTGATGTAGGCAGGAATCAGGTGGAGCATGACTGTCGGAGTGACCCAGTGCAGCCGGGGAGCGTGTGTGATAGGCAATTTTGATTGTAGTGTAACAGATCCAGAAGTTTCTCTTCTCTGTCGGGCATTAATAAGCTGTTATATTTTGTAGTCATGAGTGAGGTTACTTGTTAAAGTCTCCAAGGACAATATAAAGAGTCTGGTTGGCCCGCACGCACATTCTGGCGGCGACGTGTAGCTGTCTGCGCGTCGGCCGTGGCGGGATAGAAGAAACCGACCAGAATGAATGAAGCAAACTCCCGGGGAGAATAAAACGGCTTACAATTGATGAAGAAAGATTCCAGGTCAGGAGGACAGTGCTGCTGGATCGCTGTTACATCGTTGTATCAACCGTAGAAACAGATTCCTCCACCTTTAGTTTTGCCGGAAAGTTCTGTGTTTCTGTCCGCGTTGGAAGCCCGCCAACTGCAGTGCAGAGTCCGGTATTAATCCACCCAGCCATGTCTCCGTGAAGCACAGAACCGCAGATGAGGAAAAGTCCCTGTTTTTGCCCAACAGCAGTTACAATTCTTCTACTTTGTTGGGCAGTGCGCGCACGTTGGAGAGAAATATTCCCAGAAGTGCTGTACGATGTCACGCTGGCAAAGGCGGATGAGTGCTCCAGCTAGCTTTCCTCTTCTCCGGTGTTTCACTGCGTGCATAAATGTAAGAGCACCTTTGACCTGAATGTCCAAAATTTGGGAGTTGGGAGCAGAAAACTAGGAAATAAATCCTCTGGAGTTGTTGCCCTGATGTTCATAAGCTCTTTTTTGGTGAGGAGTGTTTGTCTGCACCTGTCTCTCGTTTGTTGACTTGTGTATTTAAGTCTTGTCATCTCCCCTGTCTGTGCTGGTCCGTTGTTTTAATGTCCATGGGTTTCTCTGCCAGTTTGTTTTTTGTCTTCTTTGTTCCATGATTTTGTCTTGTTTCCCTTTTGGATTACTTTTGTGGACTTTTGGTTTTGTTTTTGGACTTTGTGTTTTTCCCTTCCTGTGTGGATTACCTTTGTGGGGGTTTTTTTTGTAGTTTTCTTGGACTTTTGTTTTTTGTTTTTTTGTTGGATAAATACTTTACTTTTGTTGCACTCCTGCGCCTGGGTCCTCCATTCCTGCCTCACTCCTGACACTCTATATGGAATGCAGTATATTGTGGATATAGGAACCAAGTAAATCTTTTAATCTGTTGCCTGATATTCATTTTAAATAATTGTAAAAATAATCTCAAAAACAATACATTTTTTTTAAATTAGGGACCATGATGACCTCATGAACAATTGTTGTTGAACTTTTTGTTTTAATCAAAAAACTCTATTAAAATAAGTCTATGAAGGACTTCCGGCGGCGCCATGTTTGAGTAGGATGCAAAAGTTTGAGCTCCGCTGATTAACCAACTTACCAAACCGATATTTAAACAAAACTCAGCAAAAACATGTCTAACGACACCACAAAGACGAGCGCTAGCGAGAAATTCGCCAGATATCAGTTTAGACACAAAGGAGAAGAAAAATCGTCGGAACTAGCGAATGCTAACAAGCCTGTTGATCCCGAGGGAGCTGGCGCTAGCAAGACCGCTGATGCTGCCGTGTGTAACTTGGAGGGGATGTTAAAGCTATCGTCCAGTCGAACCGAGAAATACGGGGGGACATCCTGCAGATGAGTATGGATGTAAAGGAATTTAAAGGCCAAGCTAAAGAGTCATTCACAAGGCTTGAAACATCAGTTGAGGGTTTGAGTGCACAACTAACAAAGCTGGAAAAGCGGATCGTTGACGCAGAGGAGCGTATAACAAATACGGAGGAGACCACCGCAACTCACGGAAAAGCCATCGGCTTCCTGTTGCAACGTGAGGCGGAACTGCTTGAAAGATGTGAGGATCTTGAGAACAGACACAGAAGGCAAAATCTAAGGATGTATCAGGTGCCGGAAGGAAGCGAGGGGAGAGACATGGTCGCCTTCATTAAAAAGTTACTGCCGATGGTGCTGACTGGTTTGCCACTAACCGAAGCCGACATCAGGATTGACCGGGCGCATAGAGCACTCATGCCAAAACCGAAAGAAAACGACCCGCCTCGTTCCATAGTAATTCAATTTGCGGACTACACAGTAAAGGAACAGATCCTGCAGCACGCCTGGAAACAACGTACAGTGAAGATGGGTGAGAAGCAGATTTACTTTGATAATGACTATTCGCCGGAGCTGCAGAGGAAACGCGCCAAGGTCAGATTTATTGTGAAGCGGCTGAAGGAGAAAAACGTTAAAGCGAAGTGCATGTACCCAGCCCGGCTGAGGATGGTGGTGGGATCCGAGGAAAAAACTTTCCAGACGGTGATGGATGCAGCCCCGGTGCTTAAGGATTTCGACATCCAGGTCCGAGTTGACGAGAGGGATAAAGTAGAGCGACAGCTGGCCCGGCACAGGTGGGAGACACGGGTCGCTAACCGAGGAGGGCGTGACGTCAACATGCTTACAGAAGAGGACTGCAGGTTCTTCTTCCCTTGAAGTAACTGGGAATGTTATGTAAAAAGTAAGGTTTTTCCATTTTATCTAGACAGCTATGAGAAGTCGTGAATAATTCTCTGTTAGAGGTGCCAAAGTTAAAGGCTTTTATTTACCTCCAATTATAGTGGTGTTGTTGGGCTATATAATTTTATGTACACATCTTTTTTTCTAATACTTTTTTGGAACGTTGTTCCAAGCTTTTATCTCTTTTCCTTATATTTATTTTCACTTTGCTGAGTCCAGAATGTAACAATGGCATACTATTTAATCGGTTTGGTTTGTGGCATCAGCTGCAATTGACTCATGGGTGATTCACACCCGGCCACTGTAGGGCCGCAGCAGTTAACCCGTTGGAGTGGGTCTGCCGCACAAGGTGACATTATCCCGGAGGGTTCCCGCCACCCTCTGCCCAGTTCTATACGGGGACTGGCCACCATTGGAGACAGGCCAGTTGAGGACCTGGAAGCCATGTTCTTGTGCATGATTTCTGCTGTTCTCTATTGGAAATTATACACAGTTTTTGTTCCTTTTTGTGTTACTTCCTTGACAACTGATATGACTTTTATAACAGATGATGGTGCACTTGACATTTATAAGTTAACTACTGAGCATCATGACAGTAAGGATTAAAAGAAATGTAATATGGAGGGCTTGACTGTAGTTAGCTATAACATTAAGGGTCTGGGAAATCCAATTAAAAGGAAGAAAATACTTAACCAACTCAAAGCTTTACAATGTTCAGCTGCAATGTTACAAGAGACACATCTCTCTGAGACAGAACACTTGAAATTAAAGAGGGACTGGGTGGAACAAATATACAGTGCATCGTGTGGAGGGGGGAGGAAAAGGGGGGTTGCTATTCTATTCAGAAGGAATGTTTTTTTTAATTGTGAAAAAGTATTGAAAGACAAGGAAGGCAGATATATTATGGTGATAGGTACAATTGGGGAGAATAGACTTACTTTTTTGAACCTGTATGCACCAAATGAGGATTGCCCCATTTTTTGTAAGAAAATAGCCTCCAAACTGGCAGATGAAGGGAAGGGAATCTTAGTAGTTGGGGGGGACTTCAATTGTGTACTAAATTTAAATCTGGACCGACTACCTATTGGGAAGGGACCTCAAACTAGAAAAACAGCTACTGTTCGGGGAATGATGGAGGGACTGGGCCTGATTGATGTATGGCGGTATCATCATCCTAGAGATAGAGACTATACATATAGATCCCAAGTTCATGGTTGCTACTCCAGATTAGACATGTTTCTAGTTTCAAAGGCTGATGTGCATAGAGTAACAGAGTGTAAGATAGAACCCATAACCTTGTCAGATCATGGTCCCATTAGGATGAAAATAAATCTAGGTCAAGAAAAACAATTCAGATACTGGAGACTTAATGTCTCGATATTGAATGACCCCTTATTCCAACAGGAATTACGTGATAAGATAAAAGAATATATTGATATAAATGATAACGGAGAGGTTACCCCATCTATTTTATGGGATGGTGCCAAAGCTGTTGTGAGGGGACATATTATTCAAATAACATCAAGAATAAGAAACAAAGAGAAGCCAGAAGACTTGAATTAGAGACTGAAATTATCAGGTTAGAAAAGGAACACAAAGTTTCAAGGAAAAAGAGTACTTTAGAATTGTTAAAACACGAGAGGCAAAAATTAGATGATTTACTTTCATATAAAGCAGAGGGAATGCTTAGATTTGTGAAAAGAAAATATTATGAAGTGGGGAATAAGGCAAGTAGGCTATTGGCTTTCCAGTTACGGAAAGCTCAATCAAGTCGGGTGGTACCTAAAATTAAACACCCTGACACAAATAGAATTACCTCCCAACCGAAAGAAGTAGCAGAGGCGTTTGCTGCATACTACAAAAAACTATACGAAGTTCAAGGATTGATAGGGAAGGAGGAGAAAATAACAAAACTCTTGGACTCGATCCAATTGAATAGATTGACACAAGATGAGACTGAGATGTTATCTTCTCCCATAACAATACAGGAAATAATGGATTGTATAAGTAAATTAAAGAATAGTAAATCCCCAGGTGTCGATGGTTACTCCGGGGAATACTATAAAGTTTTTGTTCACGAACTAGCCCCAATTCTATGTCGAGTATATAACTATGCACTGAATGAAAGGGACCCTCCAAAAACCTGGTCAGAGGCAATTATCACAGTTATACACAAAGATGGAAAAGACCCCACTCAATGTATGGGTTATCGGCCAATAAGTCTGCTATGCCAGGATTTAAAAATCCTGACCTCTATCTTGGCAAATAGAATACAGAGATATGTTCGCAAATTAGTTAACTCTGATCAAACGGGGTTCATAACCGGGCGACAGGGCACGAATAATGTCAAACGAGCTCTAAATCTACAATATATTGCCTCTGGTAGATAGACTCCATCAATGCTTCTCAGCTTAGATGCTGAGAAGGCATTTGATAGACTGGACTGGACATTTTTGGATCAAACAATGGCTCATATGGGCTTTAATGAAACCTTTTTGAATTGGATTAAAGTATTTTATTTGAGTCCGAGGTCAAGAGTTAGAGTTAATGGCCAATGTTCTGACTTCTTTGACCTGGGACGGGGGACAAGGCAGGGGACGCGCTCTCGCCAATCCTGTTCGCTCTTAGCATTGAGCCCCTTGCGGAATTGATTAGAAGTAACCCCCGTATACATGGAATAAAAGATGAGAGTGGAGAACAACATAAAATAGCCCTTTATGCAGACGACATATTATTGTTTATTGAAAATCCGGTCCAATCACTCTTTTAAAAACTCTTGATGAATATGGTTTAGTATCCGGCTATAAAGTTAACCCTAGTAAATCAGAGGCAATGATGGTATCTGGGATCTGGCCCAGTCAACTTGATGATATAGTATCCTTCCGCACATCTAAACGGGGTTTCAGATACTTAGGGATCATACTCACTCCTCAGGTAACACAGCTGTACCAGGCGAATTACAAAAAAATATTCGGGATATTCAGAAATGAACTGGCAAGATGGGATGTGCTACCATTATCCCTTCTGGGTAGAGTAGAAGCTGTTTAAAATTAATCTACTCCCCAGATTTTGTTTTCTGTTCCAGTCTCTCCCAATCGGGATCCCAACATCGGCCTTCAATATGCTGGACAAGCTTATATCTAATTCATATGGCAGAATAAGAGACCAAGAGTGAGACTTAAAACGCTCACTCTTGGGAAGGACAGGGTGGACTCAGCCTCCCCAATTTAAAATATTATTTCTGGGCAGCACAACTAACAGCAGTGGTAGCTTGGATTAACAAACATTTAGAATCGGGATGGGTGAACATAGAGCAGCGCTCAGTGCCAGCAATACCTCTATCCACATTAGTGTTTCTAAACAAGCAGTCCCAGAAGAAATTTGAAATAAAAAATGTATGGGTAAAACACACTTTGAAAGTATGGTCGGCAGTCCAAAGAAAATTAGAGGATCAGCTGCCCTCTCAAGGGCTATGCAGATTAATGGAAATCCAGATTTCCCCCCCTCAACAACGGATATCACTTTTAAGATGTGGGCAGGCAGGAACCTGAAGGTTATTGACCAGTTGCTTTGTGACACCAGCGTACAGCCATTCTCATACCTACAAGACAAATTCCTTTTACCTCAAAGTGATATGTTCCGGTATTTCCAGATAAGAAATTACCTTACAAACCATACAGATTGGAATATAATCAAAATGCTCCAACGAATATAGAGATTTATTTATTAATATACTAGACATCACTTACCCAGTAAAAAGCATGTTTCCCATATATATAGAAATTTGTTACTGGATACATCGGACAACACTTTTTATATTAAAAACAAATGGGAGCTGGAATTAAATATTATATTTGAGGATGTGGAGTGGGAGACAATATGCATTGGTTGTCATAAAGGTATTAATAGTAATATGTGGAAAGAGTTTGATTGGAAGATGAAGACTAGGTTTTTTAAGACACCTTCCGTGGTCTCTAAATTTGCGGATAATCCAGCGGCAATATACTGCTGGAGACGAAGTGGAGGGGTTGGTGATCACTCACACATATTCTGGGATTGCCCAATGATAATTCCTTTTTGGAAGGGGGTAAAAAGTGAGATAGATAAAGTTCTGGGAATTAACATACTATTTACCCCAAGTCAATTTCTTTTCGATCTAACACCTGAAGGCATGTACACAAGAGACCAGAAGCACTTGTTACATATACTCTTGATGACTGCTAGGAAAATGGTGACAATACAATGGTTGAATCCACAGCCACCTACAGTGACACAATGGAAACAGAAGTTGAGGGAGGTGTATGGAATGGAGGCTTTAACTGCTAAATTACAATTAAGATCTGAGGTTTTTATGAGGAGATGGCTACCTATTGCAGGATACCTTTCTAACTGAAGGGAATCCGGCGTTATGATGGAATGTCTTAACCTGTTAACGTTCCGACGGCCCGCCCGCGGGCCGTCAGTCCGAATTTCTGTAGTTTCCGAAACTAAACTGAAATTTACACAGCTCAAATGTTACGTGAGGCACTCATGCGACATATCTTTGGAAAGCTAAGATTCTTGTGATTCAATCAATGTAAACCATTTCAGGATATAATCATAACAGCAGGTACAATCAACGCCTTTGTCACACCACAAACAAACAAACAGGGAGTTACGAAATCGACGCAACTCACCTTATGAGCGTTATAAAAGTCGTCTGATCAAAAATATTCCCACAAAAATGGCCTGGTTGAACTCACAAAGGTCCAGTCGATCCAATTCAGTAAAGTATTTAGTCCAAAATGCATTATTATACCAGAAAGTATCCACAAAAACGCCACTGGTAGCTGGTCAGTTTTCAGTAACTTCCGTGTTTTCTTCCTCATAAAACGCTTCTTCCTGTGCTGACGTACGTGTGGCTGGTCTCAAAATGGAGGGGGGCTTCTGATCTTTTGATTGACACCTCATACAGCCATATAGCAGCCTCGCTGCCCTTTCCACAGCCTAAAATAGCCAATAAGGGCCAACGTTGAAACGAAGCCACACTGTAAAAAGTGTTACTTTGGATCAAAGTACAAATTTCACGTCAACTTGTCACATGTAATTTCTTTAGTTTCCCTCAAATGCAAAAAAATCAGTTTGAACAAAGCAAATATGTAATGTCATTTCAAATAAAAAAAATTAAAACCAATGAAAGTTTTCAAATATAATGAATCCATAATTTCAACTTGTTATACTTTGTTCAAGCTATTTTCTTTACTACATTATTTTCTTTACTCAAATTAAAGTCAATTCAAAAAAATCTATTTAAACCAATGAAGGTTTTCAAATATAATGAATCCATAATTTCAACTTGTTATAGTTTACTCAAATTAAAGAAAATAGCTTGAACAAAGAAAATAATGTAGTAAAGTCAATTCAAAAAAATCTATTTAAACCAATGAAGGTTTTCAAATATAATGAATCCATAATTTCAACTTGCAATTTTCTATTTTACACCTTGCATTAACTTATATTTTCACCCTGACTTGAGCCAAACTCTTATATAACTACAAAGTAATATGCTGTATGAATACAATGCATTTTTTTCACATTCACAAAAACCAATAACACTGCGTCAACTTGTCACAAGTAACTGAATTACTTTCCCCCCCCCAAGTTGGATGAAATCGTGGGAAGACAGTTCAATTTTTGACATTTCATTTATTAAATTTCTCACATCATGGTGTTCAAACAATTTCAAATGTCTTGAGGTGCGGTAGGCTATCATTGAGATACAACATAAAAATAAATAAGACTTATAAAAATAAAATGTAAATATAAAATTAAATACTCATTCAAAAGCCCAACAAAAGGTTCCTCGTCCCTCAGAACAGATGTGAGAATTAGTGGCAGTAAAGCTGGATTCACATTCGCAGACACAAACAGCCACCAACCAACTTATAACATGCATCAGCATCTAACAAGGCATAAGTCTTGTCTCCTTTATAAAACTAATGCCATTTAAATCAAATTGCATGGCCCATTTTAAAACCAAACAACATGGCCACGATAATTTCACACACAGTTTTTGCTTGTCCACATATTTTCCCACAAGGAAAGCTCAATCCTCACTCCTGCAGCTTAGCACAGAGGTTCTGAACCCTTCTTGACATTTGCTTACTTTCAATATCCATGATGATTTTTTGAAAGGTCTCAAGGGTATATTTGAGTTCCACTGAATAGCTCAAGTTTAGTGCATAAATTAGGCCAAATAGCATGGCACAAGCCGATGCAATTGAGGACAAGTCGTTCAGTAGCTCCACACCATCGATGACAAGGCCAATGTCCTCTGGAGGGGAGAGAGCGTCATCCCGGAGGACAAAGATGGCCATGGTGGTATGTTTCAGTTCTGTCTCCGCCTCTTCCTTTTGCACAACCTGAAATCAGACAATTAATTTACTTCAGTTTATTGTTCCCAGGTGGGGGAGGGGGCGGCGGCGGGGGAGTTAGTCATTCAATAATGATAATAATTATTAATAATTAAGATTATTGACACTCAGACATTAAATCATGCAAGTAGTATATAACAGCTAACCTCCATAATATACAAGTGCACTCATGTGATCACATTTTAATTTTAAATATCAAAGAGAGCTAGAGAAGAGAGGGCGAAATGGGGGCAGTTAGATGACAAATTTTAGGAAGTATATATAAATGTGCAAGTTCTGTTTCTAATGGCTAACATTAAATTTTGCTAGTTTATTTTTCCTCAAACACAGACAAAGTGAAGTGGACAGTGGAGGCACATCAGCATGATATATGGAGGGGCATGAGAATAACTTTTTGGAATGTTGGTTATTAGCTCATTCATTTGTTACAGACTTTGGAGATATTGTCTGTAAACTGCCATGCTAATAAAGCACATTGTATTGAGAGAAAGACAGCAAGGAGAGAGAAAGACCCTTGGTGCTATTCTCCTGGATAGTTACTGATTAGTCTGATCAAATGCCCAGGGCCAACAGTTACATTTAACAGAAAACAGCCTGGTCTCAGTGCATTACCACGATTTGCTGACTTACCTGGTACTCTTTAATCAGGTGGGTCACATCTTCACCCAGGTACATCACAAGGGACTTCAGGAGGCACTCTCTTCTGACGTTCAACTCCACACTCTGTAGCAACAAAGACATATCAAAAGATAATAAATGTATCAACTTTCAACTCACTGACAGACAGAACTGAACTGATAAAAGAGGAAATCAAATGGAATACTTATGCATTTCATACCTGATCCAAAGGTTTAAGGACGTCCCTGGTTTTCTCACCCACAGCTCCACCTTTTCTCCTAATGACCTGAAGAAGCTGACTGCTCTGTTTATCCAAACTGGCCAAAAATCGTGATTGTAGAGGTACTGTTGTGATCCGTAGGAATTCAGCATTGATCTGAAATATACAAATCAGACAACACATTTCATGTTAAGGCATATGATTGGCAAAGGACAAAAAGATCAGGAAAATATAGTGTTGTTTGCCTGACTGAAATCTGGACTGGAAGGAGTGCTGAGAGATGATAGATTCTAGATTCTGTCAAATTCTGACACAGGAATACAGAAGCCCTGTAAGAGTGACCAGTGAACCTATTCCAGTGTCTAATGTCTATTGTCTGTAAATGCTGTAATTTATTTTTTTGCGGGACATAGTTTCACAGCAAAACAAGAGTACACAAGAAAATATAGTTTTAACTGATTCAACTCATACCTCTTCTTCTTGAAACATCGCTGGCCATCGCTCCTGGAGTTCTTCTATCGTGGGCTGTTTTTCCACAATTTCTTGTCTACGAAGGGCAAATGTCTTGGCCATTTTTTCTCGGATAATCCTCCCATTGTTCCGTTTCTTCACCTCCTTCAAAAGTACCTGTCGCTCCATTTCAAGATTGTCTGCTGTCAAGCCAAATGGATAGGACGGCACATAGTTGGCCTCACCACGTTTAGGTCGCTTGACATTTTTTGCTGGATGGGCGTCATCTGCAGCTTTGGTCTTTAGAGCATTGACAGCAAGCTCGGGGCATCCAAGTCCCTTCAGTTGGGTACGGAGATTTCCCATCCTGGTTTTAAGTCTCTGTGTCCAGCCATAGCAGCCATTCCAAGATTTTGGCTCTGCCAAGCAGGGGTGCTTCTTGATCAGTGCCTCTGAAACCTCACAGAAGTCTGAGCTTTTTGGGTAAGCTTTATACTTATAGATCTCATCAGACACCTTTTCCAGAATGTCTGACTTCATCCTAGGACTGATTCTCAACCTTGTTCCATTTGCCTTGAAAGCAGCATTTCCTCTCTCTAACTGGACTTCAGTGTCATACGAAAAGCTTGGAATGGGAAACTCTTTGGGCCACAGCTTGGTCCTTGAATAGGGACTAGAAGAGGTTGTGGAGAGGATCGACGTGTCATCAGTTTCACCAGAAATGGAAAAGGCGTCATCACAACTGAGGCTGGCATGAACAGCTGTCTGTGCAGCAGCTGCGTTTTCATCAGGCAAAGGGATTACTTTGATGATCCCAAGATCCTGAAGTTCTCCAGTAGATGTTAAATTAACAAATGTATCACCAAAGTCTTTGTCCTGGTACTGGATCCTGAAGTTCCCACTCAGTCCACAAGCTCTCCTCACATCATCAACAAGCTCCTCCACAGACTCTGGAATCCCATTTGGCAGCAACAGTTTTCTTTTATCGTCCTGACTCAGAAACACCAACAGCTTTGCACACTTCTTTCCAGCCATGCTCAAGAGTCTGAGAGAGTAAAAGAGAGAGAGAGAATAAGATATCTCAAATCACGAAAAGATTATATTAGATCATTCATGCATTAATGTCAGAAATAAAATTAATTGTAGAGTTCAGAGTAATTTCCATTGTATAATGTGAGGCATATTTTAAATCATAAAACATTTGTCATAATGTAACCTTAAACGTGGATATATCTTTTTGGAACCACCAGGCGCCTCCCCCGAATCATGTAGTCAGCCAGTGGGTATGGGTCTGTAAGACTGTGGTGTTCAAGAACTTGGATTCCCCTAGCAGATGTGGTCAGGATATAGGCTCTGTAATGTTCAGTGTACCAAGCATCAAGCCGTCTGACAACAAAAAGTGGCTTCTCTTGGAGAATGATCATCTGAATGATCTCACAAAACTCTGGCAGACCTGCAAGCTCCCCGTATGAAATGATCATGCCATTCCTATAGTTAAAGGCTTCATAAGTCACATCTTCTGCCACGCACAAAAGATCCAGGTTTGGGTGCTTCTGCCTCACAGCATGTGATATTTCCTCATTCAGAACATCGATGGGAATGGAAGAAACATTTCTAACTTCCAGAGTTGGTGTGGGGAAGCTGTATATGTGCAGCTGATGGGCCATATGAAATTGATGCCTCTGTGACAATGATAGGAGCACATTTTTGAAGCAGTTTGTGTGACGCACAACCCTTTTAAAGAAGCTGTGTTTTGCCTCAAAACGCATCGTCCATAGTGCAACCAGGGGACCAAACTGCTCAATGAGCTGTGGATAATGCTCCAAATAGTGGTGTTTGGGTAGAATTCTTTGGTCAGGGAAAACCTCTTTTAATCTCAGCCTGTGTTCAGATATTTTACTATCCAAATAAGCTATAGATTCTTTGGTGTGAAAAGGTGTGACTACAAGATCTACAACGTCTTTTAAATCAGTAAGGACTTGCCAGGCAGGTTCATTAGCAGGCACCTTGTCTCCAATCAAAAGAGGTAAAAATCTCAATAGGCTCCAATTTTCATGTGCATTCCCCCCAATCCTTTTCTTGGTTGAATATGCAAGAGGTACAGGATGGGGACAATTTTTTTTGTCACTCCATTTAAAAGGAAAAGTTTGTATTGCTTCATTCAAGTTGTCCAATGTAAAATATGTTTTACTTACAAAGACAGCCAAACACAATGCTATCTCAACAGGGACAATTCCTTCAAAGAGATCGTGCGCTATGTCAGGGGGGAAACCTGTAGTCACATTAAAGTATGATAGTCCCTGTGATAACAAACAAACTCCTTTCACACCAAAATGGGGCACTTGTTCCTCTCTGACAGCCTCAAGATGAGCAGCATGAATTTCCTTGGTTCTCAGACAAAATGTTCCCAATCCAACTTCTTTTGTCTGAAATTCTTCACTCTCTGCTGTGCAGAATCTACACACATATTTCCCTGAGAAATTCTCTGTGAATCCTGCAATGCTATGTGCACCAAGGTTATCAGCAACGATACACTGAACAGTACCCTTTATCGTCTTTCCCAGCTTAGAGATAAAAACTCCATGTTGCTCCAATGTGACGAGATCATCTACCAGAGGTTCCAGCACTTTTTCATATCCATACTGCTTAACATCATTGCTATTGATTAAAGCAGCTAAATTTATGGCAGACAGAGATGAATGGGACCCTGGAGGTAAATTACCTAAAATCCAATAAACACCTAAGATCTTATGTATTTTCCTGGACGTGCCAAGGGGGTTACAAATCTCAAATTCATCCACATACAATATCAATGAAATAGCAGTCTCATTAGAGAGCAATACATTCTGCTGAAAGTTGAGTGAATCAAAGAAGCATGTATATTTCAGTCCATCACCCCCTCTATGATGAGATTTCAAATTAATAGTTTTATCTAGTATTGGCTGGCAACTAAGAACCTGCTGCAATGACTTGAGTATTGGAACATACTGAAATGACCTTCTATTCTTTTGGTCAAGCACATACTCCAAGGGTTCTACAACACTGAAATGATTTTTGTAGTATGCCTTTCGTTTCCAAGATGTAGAGAGAGGACCTTTATCTCCAACTGCTGTTTGAATGGGATTTGACTTACACAGCACAGAGGCCAACTCCTGTACAACTGCTATGTCAACTTGGCAGTTACGTTCCTGCAGTAGCTGGATTATAGTGTCATAGGTGACAGGGACTGAAACTACACTTATTAAATAGTGTAGCTCTTGCAAAAGTTCGTCAATAGCCACACTAGGGACCAGGAAAACATGCTCTAATTTCAATAACACTGAAGCAATTTTGCGTTCTATTGCATTGGACAAATCTTCAGTACCATGTGTATCAGAGACAGAACGAGTTACTTCATCCTCTGAAAGATCCCCATGTGAATCATTGGCATTACTGTCTTCAGAGGAATGGTGGATTGGCTGTACCCTCACAGCAATTTCAGGTTTTAAATCACTTATAGAGGATGACCTGTGATTTCTGTACCTATGAGTCCTGAATGATCCATAAACATTTGTTTTGTAGAAGCAACTTTGAAAAATACAGTTTACAGTCTCATGATTTTTCAGATGCTGCCCTGTGTGCTGCAAGTAGTCTTTAACAGTTGAAATTTGCTTGTATTCACACAAAAGGCATTTCAAAATTGTCTGCTGATCTTTTTGTGGGTTCAGTCGAGGGTGGCTTCTTGACAAATGGCTTTTAAGGGCATTCCAGGTAGTAAAAGAACAAGGGCAGGTTGAATATGTGCAAGGGTAAGCACAGCGGCGTCCAAAATGTCTATGCTCAAGTTTATAGTGTTTCAGAAGTTCTGATCTTCGTGATTTGGTAACACCACAGTCTTTACATTTCCACATTCAGCAGACGACTGGAAAGGGGGTGGGGGAGTGGGTTGGTACATACACAAAGACCCAAATTACATTTGCATTCTTGGTATGAGGCGATACCGAAAACTCAATTTATAAATATACATTACAAAATATTAGCATCTTTCTGTAGTCCTCATGATTATATAATATTTGTATACAATTTTGTCTTTGATGGTAGGCAAATCCTCATGATTACCACTTGAACTGAAAAAATGAGGTATGACACATTTTAAAATTAAAATATTTCTTTTACATCACACAGGACAGTACAATGTGGTGTGTTTATTTAACATTAACCATATTGTGTGATATACAAAAATTCCTTTAGATTTTTTTCTATTCTTTTCAACCATATCACCCTGCCCATGAATTCCACTACCACACAAATTTGCTTTGACAGCTCGAATTCCCCTTTGGATTCAGTCGCATAAAGTAAAACTCCCTATCACGGGTGATGAAAAAGAATAATACTTATCTTATAATAATGATGAACATAACCTTACATCTGATACACAACTGCACAGTTCAAATGGCATTCAAATATGACCACTTACCGATTATAAGTTGCTGCTTTTGATTGGGTGCAATTATTTCAGGCCTACAAGAAAGGGAAACATTTGGTAATTAGAACAAAGTAACATACAGACACACAAAACTACAGTGTTTTCCATTGAAACACATGCAAACACTGTGTGTCGTTCCCCTGCTAAGTTGATAGCCCCACTGGCTGCCCCCATCTTCTCTTCAAGGACCGCAAAGAAAAAGAACGACAGCCAGAGCGAAGCACCGGAGTCGTGGACGGACACCTGGCCGTCACCGACAAGCAGTTCAAATTCTTTTCTGCAGAAAAGGCAGAAAAGCCTTTTCTGCAGAAAAGCCCCGACTAGTAACAAGTACTGAGCACCGAGCTAGCTCGGTGCTCAGTACTTGTAACTGTGAATACTTGTAACTGTGAGCTAGCTCGGTGCTCAGTACTTGTAACTGTGAGCTAGCTCGGTGTTAAATTCACCTAGCGGTAGCGGTTAGCATCCGCTGCTGACGCCCGCTTCCCAGCTAACCACAACGCACCCCCTGCCCGTTAGAGCATAAAACTGGTGTTTACAAACAGCAACGGACAAAACTCCGGACCCAACCTAATAAAAACATTACCGTAACATGCATCGAAAACGACAAGATACCAAATTATCATTCCTACTGAGGTTTGCAAACCTGGATAGCTGTGCCAGCTAACGTTAGCTAATAATGTGACGATGTCGTACCAAACAGTCACGGCTAATATACGTCATGTGATAAACAACGACGTAAAGTTCCTTTATGTAACAATGATGTTGAAAAATATATACTTATTCAATGGTCCTGTTAAATTTCTTACCGACTTCTTTCTCTTCTCTTCCGTGGCGTTTTCATACCAGAAGGACGACGGCAGACAATTCAAAGTTGTACCCGCCAGCTGGTCACGTCACTATGCACACGTCATGTTACGTATGCGCTTGAATGGAAAATTACGGTTTGATTCAAAGTCAGTCAATTACTTTGGACCAATGTGGCCTTGATTTACATTTAATGAAAATGATACAATACATTAAACCAAAGAAAAGACAGAAACTTGATTATATTGGATCAGTTCAAATAGAGATCCCTCCTTCCATGAATGGTAGCCCATGTTCACTTTTTTCAGTGCATGTCCTAGTTTGCTTCAGGAAAAAACCAGCCAGTTAGAATCAATTGTGCTGATGACTGACGCATTGAATAGCCAATGAAATTCTGAAAAAAACGATGTGACGGTCGAGGGGGTGGCGATAATGGGGAAACAAAGAAATGCGTGCGTAAATGCTAATTAGATAGTCTCGTGAACGCGCGTCATTGTTGCGCCTCAGCATGGCGCACCAGTGTGGCTTATTTCTCAGCGTTTTTTCAGTTTGGGAGCGTATTTATTGTAGAAAATGGTGAAAAGGACTGTCCAAGAAGGAAGAGGAGGAATTTGCTCGTCGTGAAAGTGACGTGTCAGGAGAGGGGATCAGATAAGATCAGATAACAGAGCGCACGCCTGCGCAGAAGACATTTCCTCCGTTCGGAGAAGATTTTGCTCTGCATACGTAAGTATTTGACTAAATTGTGACTTATATTACAGCTTATATTATATTATTACGTGTATATTGTAGGAGGGGTATGTGTGAGTTGTTTGTTGGGGTGTGTGTGTGTGTGTGTGGGGGGGGTCATTGTGTAAGGTAGTACAATAAAGAAAAGATGGAACATTTTGTAAATGACTTATTTCTTTATTTTCACATAATGGGCAGTCATCTGAGGATTCAGATGTGGATTGGGAGCCAGTCAGAAAGTGGTCACATAGAGGGTCAAAGGTGCAGATGGACATTGGCAGATGAAGGACATCTGAGTTCCACCAGCTGTGAAGGAGTACAGCCGGTATGTGCTGTATATTCAACTGTGTATTCATTTTGAAATGAAACAATTTTTGTGTTGCACATATTTATGTTTTTGTATATATATTTTTTTCATTGTTGTTCCAGGTGTATGGGTGGAGAGGAGAGATCCCTCTGCACCAGAAGGCATTCTGGGAGACCCTCACCGAGCAGCTGGCAGAAGCAGGGTCTTCCTCCACAGCCAGACCCGTCCCACCTCCTGCTCCGTGTGGAGCACATCACATACTGGTTTATATCAGTGGGCAGAGGACTACTGGTAGGCTGAAGTGCAGGCACTGTCATGCTAAAACACAGTTGAAATGCTCCTCATGTGATGTGCCTTTGTGCTTGATACCAACTAGAGATTGCCACAGTGACTGGCATGCTGCCAACCTGTAAATGGTTATAATTGTAAATATGTTCAAATATGTGAATAGTTTGCTGTGTTGTTGCTGTGTTTTTATATAAATTACATTTTTCCACAACAACACTTGTTTTGACTCTTTTTATATGCAAAGTTTAGCTTTATGGTTCAGTAACTTTTTTTCAGCAATATTGATAGTGAATCTGAATGTGGGATAAGATACCTCTAAGTGTCACCTTTCATTAGAGGCCAAGATTATGACTGTGCGATGAAGCGTTCAAGAGTTATGTCCTTTTATCCGAGGTATGTGGCCATGTTTATCCAAGTGCCATTTTGGAGTCTCCAAATGTGCCATTTTTGGAAACGCCTAGACATACTCTTACAAAAACGTGTGTAAAATACTCATTTTTAGTGGTATTGTTATCAAATTTGAACTTGCACTAGTAAGTAAGGCTTCATGCTGTGGTCCCATTGTGTTTTCCAGCTAATAAGTCACACACAGCTGCACTCATCTGCAGACATCTGTTTTACAAAAAAAATTCAGGCGGAAATAAAAAAAAAACTTATATTTCAGTGTGTTCCAACTTAGATTACTCAATGCTAGTAGCACTTACAGTGATTCTGACAGTTGGAGGAAAAACTTCAGAGTGTTACCTTTCAAAAGAGACCAAAACCATCCATGTGCTACATACGGTTCAAGAACAGCTTTCAATTTACTTTGGGTATGTCTTGGATAGGCGTTTTATGCAAATTATACAGGAATGTTAAGAGGTTGTCCATTTATTTATTTGTTTCTTTATTTTCACTAATTAGTTTTACCCAATTTTCTGGGCCCTAGGGTTTTTTTTTTTTTTTTCTTTCTCTCTCTTTTAGTTACTGTCTCTAGCTCTGTCATGTATAATTTGTGATATAATTTGTGCTGTTGTCAAGGAATGTTTGTGTTTTTCTTCAATAAAAATAAAGTTCTAAAAAAAAAAAAAAAAAAGTCTATGAATCTGTTCAGAATTTTGAGGCCCTTCCTGAGATTAAGAGATCCCAAAATGAACTCTGATCTCTACAAGAAGCAATCAGACCCAGAATAGGGTTTACAGGAGTTTTTGTATTGCTATCAGACTGACTTCAGTCACTGTGATATGTAGACAAAGTGAAGAGCTCTTAGCTGCCTGCAGCAACAGTCAAATGAAGCTTGACGATTTGTCACAACAGCCGAATGTGGTCTGTTTGAAGAGAGGAGAGCTGTTATCTGACAAGGCTGAACATTCGTCTAAAAATTCATCTAAAACATAAGAGGATAAAGTGCTCAGATTAACACAAACGTCATGACAATTTATATTATAACTTCAATCTCATATGATCTAAGGGTTGCAATTCTTAAATCTTCCTAGTTTAATTTTTTAGTCGACACTGAAGGCAAATTTAAAATTCCACAGTTTACAATTCAAATGTTGTCCACCATCGTGATAAATACAAATTGACTCTTACCTGCACACAGAGGTCAGGACATGGGCCAAGTTAGGCCCCTAACCTTCAGGAACCAACAGAGACTACCAAAAAAGAAACATTTAAGTTTACAACAGTAACAGTTGGTCCTGTCATGTAGTGTACTCTACAAATTACACATGCATCCTCCGTGCATAACTTATAACAGCATTGTAAAACAATGAAAAACCAACACCTGGTTAACAAACACTGTAAGTACACAAATAGGATTCCAGCTAGTTTCCAGTTTTGCATGGCACGTTGTAGTCTATGCAGCTTAATGCATTTCAAGTCAGATTTTTGATAGATGTCTAATGATTACCACAGAAGCAAATTAAAATGAAAAATAAAAAAAACCCAATGTGACAACACACATCTTACTGCCAATAATAAGACATTACTTTCTCGTCCAGCATGAAAATGGGAAGTTCAACATAAGTATTGCATCCTGTTTCTTCTTGTAGCTCTCGTCAATTGGTATAAACCAGTCCAAGATTCCCCCTTGTCCAGTCCCTTGCTCAGTCACTGTTCCTCACATCCTCAAATCTGGTCCTGAGCCTGGAAACCTTGGGTTTCTTCAGTGCCCCTCCCACAATGAATAAAATGTGAAGAGTGAAAATTATGAAATTTAGCATTGTTCCAGTACCATGAGGATTAAAAAAGAAAAATCCTCTGTTAGATATCTGCAGCAAAACAATAAAGTCTGTTTTTCAAATGATAAAACATTTGCTTTTGTCCACTGGAAAAAAAAGACTTTCACATATGTTCAGCAGTCAACAGTCACCATAATTCAACTCACTTCTTGCATATGATTATGTGTGTGATTCTATACTATTATATGATTATATGATTATATGATTCGCTGCATTAAAATACTTTTGCAAACATGGTTAATTTGGGGCAAAGTTTTTGTAAGTTTAGTTTAGTTTAGTTTAGTTTTGTTTATTTTTTTAATGATAATTATGATAATGTTTTTGCTTATTGTCTGTCTGGTTTCATCTCTAGTGAAAGCTTCTTAGTAATAGGTGAACCTGTCTTCACTTTTGAGTTCTCTGGTCCAACTGAAATGGACAAAAACTGAAATCTGTGGGTTGTGTTGAATGTGGTCCACCTTACTGAGAGCAAATGAGTACACCATTGGTTTGAAAATAAATATATGTGTTGTGAGAAGAAGTCATAATACAAACTGACCAAAATGTTTCCTTTTAATGTGAAACTGAGGTAATGTTTTTCTGATAATGAAAGTGCTGAACACTGAAATCATGAGGGCATTGCAGGTGATGAGGAACAGTTATAAGAACATTTGGATTGCACTGAGGTTTCTCTGGATCATCCAAGAAATATCCCATAAAATCAAATCCATGATTTATCCTATAAAACCTGTTAGTCCCTGTAAAAATTGTATAATTACTCAAATTTCATGGCAGGACTTAGTGGGTCAGACAAAGTGAAAGCGGTCCCAGGATTGAGCCCTGAGGTACTCTGCATGCAGGATGAGTGATACTCCTGTCATGACTGAAGTACACTTTTACTGTTCATGTCTGTTCATTTTCTGTTCAGATTGTGTAAAACATGAACTTTATTGAACGTGCCCAACACAATGTGGCCACACAGAAACCTAAAATAAATTAAATGAAAGCACTGACTGAGCTCTGAGTTTTTATTAGAAGCAAATCAAACAAACTCAGTTATTAAATTCATCAGAAATAATATATAGAGAATATGTGTTGTGATAGCATGAAAGCGTAGCTGTGAAGTGTAAGCCAAGCTGATATCAGGTTTACTTTATGGATTTGAAAACTAAAAATAAGTACCTGAACATGTGCAGACCCAACATTCACATCATTGAAGCAAAATGGTTTCATTTTATCCCTCAGTCAAAACATAACAGAGTAAAATATATACACACACATATATATAGTTAAATTCTTGTCAAATACTGAAATGAAAAAATTAAAAACATAATATTCATGATCCAGATTTTTAAAAAGGTATTGCTACAGTTTAGTTTTCCTACATTTGAAAGACTTTTCTCAAAAGTATGAAGAAATAAGAGTATTTGTTTTTATCTATGACTTGATTTTAAAATTTTGATTTTTTTTTCTTTCATATTTCCTTTCAGTGTAATTTAAGGTTTAGAATCAAGAGGAAAAGACACTTTGCGTGAAGATGAAGTTAGGTTGTTTTCCGTCAGCTCCTCAGTCTCCAGTTTGGTAATCATAGTCAGGATGGTGGACCAGAGGAGCTTCAGAAGAGCCCTCTGATGGTCAGGATGGTGGACCAGAGGAGCTTCAGAAGAGCCCTCTGATGGTCAGGATGGTGGACCAGAGGAGCTTCAGAAGAGCCCTCTGATGGTCAGGATGGTGGACCAGAGGAGCTTCAGAAGAGCCCTCTGATGGTCAGGATGGTGGACCAGAGGAGCTTCAGAAGAGCCCTCTGATGGTCAGGATGGTGCTGAAGGCCAAAGTTTTGGTGAACACCACTCGGACTCCGCTCATCAGCAGTAAGTAGAAGTTCAGAACTCCTTCATCTGGAAGGCAAAAAACAGTTCAGACTGAATTCAATCAACAACAGCAGGCGACTGAAGTAAACTCAGTCAGGACGTGCTCAGAGTAAAGGTAAGGTGAGCTGATTGGAGAAAATAGATAAACAATTGAAAAAGACTGAGAGAAGACAGAAAACGGCCAAAACAGAAAGATTGAAGAGGAAGTCACAGGAACTCTTGCATGCCCTTGATATTTCCAACTATTTATTTAAAACATCTGTGGCTGCATAAATCAGCTGACCACAGAAACAACTGATCATAAGTCAAACTACATTTAGAGTGTCAGGGAACAGCATGACTGCAATAAATGTAATCAGAAAGTGTGCACATACACAGTAACCAGATGTCCTGTTCCCTGCACAACAGCCAGTTCCATGCGTTCAGTTTTTATAAGTTATCAAGCCTCTATAATACAAAAACTGAGGAAATAAAAAGAAAGAAAAAACATTGTGCTTCTAATATCAGAACACCTCATCTTCTCCTCTCCCAGGTTCCAAAACCTGAGCTTAACAGTTGTCTACAAGTGTACAGCTTCAAACTGAATAAAGATTAAAATGAATCAATCTGTGTCTAAGTGTAAAAGGATTGTCGTCATTTCTAACAACCCAAACTGCAGAAGTCTTGAAACAATTTGGAACAGTTTAGAGATTTCAGAACTCTAAAACAACAGAAGAAGAATATGAACTTTGTAAAATTTGGAATGAAGTGTAACACTGTGGAACAAACCCGTGTTTTAAAAACAAAAAAGTAGAACTATATGGAACAATTTGTAACTTTGTAAAAGTTACAAACAGTTTAAAAATTTTGAAAAGTTTGATAACAGGATGGAACACATGGAAAATATAAAATAATAAAAAGGGTTTGGTGCTTTCTGGAGGTATTTGGAAAAACTTTGGAACTATTAAAAAAATACAGTAAATATTGGGTGAAATTTGAAGGAATTTCAAACAATATTTAACAATTCAGAGCAGACTGGTGAAAATGGAATTAAAAAATAAAAGTTAAGAATATTTTGTAATAGGGATGTAAAGTATATCAGCACAACTTCAGTATCTGCTGATAAAGATTGAGAAATGTTTGGCATGAAATGCTGATGGACCCAATATTTTTTTCCTTTCTTTTCCTTTTTGTCTCTGTGAGCAAAAGTCTCAGTCCAGCGTTGGGCTTCACCATCGAGGTCCCTGCATAATTCTGCTCCAAAGAGTCATGGATTTACCATTAGGAACTGTCAGCCATGTGGTGTTGCCAGACCAGTGTGGAGCTGTTACCCAGGTCAACTGAAGGCACTTCCAGTTTCAGCTTGGCCAGGAAGCTGGTTGAGCTGGTTGGCCAACAGCCCCAAGTGTTGGTCGTTATGTGTCTGAGCTGAGCTGCTCATGGAAATCATTTCAGAACTCTTCCAGTTGGAAGTGTGATGGGCCCTGCAGTGAATCATCCCACTAGCGGGACCCCCAGTCCCTAATGTTGCTGTGGCATTGAATGACTCTGCAGCTCTGTCTTCCTTCATACTCAGACACTTCCACAGTGGTCAACAGTCAACACAAGCAGATTCTCTTTAAAAGATACCCATGAGCTCAGAAGCTCAGAAGTCAATATGATGCTCAGCTCTAAGTTAGCACTAAGTTAATACATTTAAATTGTTAGGAAGTGTTTGGGACATTTGGAAAATGTCCAAACAGTCTGGTATAACATGAACATTTTAATTTCATCTAACAGCCTGAGTCAGTTAATCAGTGCAGAGCAGTTGTGTTCAGGTGTTTCGTGGCTTACCTGGATCAATGTCCTCATAAGGGTCCTCATAAGGTTCCTTATCTGTTTGAAAACAAAAAAACATCAGTCACACAAATATCACAACTGTGACAAACATTGATGTCTCTGTTGAACAGATTAATTCCAACCAGCCAAATGTTACAGTGACTGAACCAGTTTGAAATGGTGTGAAGATATGAATTCCAGTCGTCAGTGTCACTGGTAATGTTTCTGCAGGAGTGTTGGAGTCTGGAGGCTGGACTCTCAGTTAGAGACAGACAGTCTTCTGGGAGGAACCTGGAGGACTGAGCCATTGCTCTTCCACACTGAAAGGCGCTAGCTGGAGCTAGCTAGCTGAGGTGGCCTGATATTCAAATATCATGGGATGCATTCACACTTGATGTGTTATGCTCATTAAGGAAAACTGTTGATTTGGTTTTCTTGAACTTGTGAACAACTGCACAGTTGCACATAACTATCTGTCTGCAGCCTTTCCACATTCCTTCTGCTGTGTCTTTTGTTGTTTGATGTTGAACGGCCAGGAATTTTTACTTTTGGTTAAGACCAAAAGTGTGAATCTGACCTAAGTCTGGATCAGTTTACCAATGAGGAGCAGCTGCATTCGGTGACTTACCTGGATACGTGTTGTTTTTTCCTATTTGAAAATAGAAAAAAAGCACTAGTTACTGAAATCAGTTCAAACCAGCCAGTTTTAATAAAGGCTGAAACATACTGGAATGGTTTAAAATATGAAAAACTACTACTTGTTATAGTACGGTACACATGATAATGTCAATAATACAAATATTTTATAAAACCATTTGAACAACTCTACTGATGTGGCACCTTATCAAGCACTTTCTAACAGTTTGGATCACATCTGAATACTTTGTAACAGTCTGGAATAATTTAATGATGAAAAGATTCAGCTTCATCAAGCAGCTGGGATCAGTTTATCAGAGCAGAGCAGATGTGTTCACATGTGTCTTACCTGCATCTTTACAAGGGTCACCTGGTTGGGAAAAAAAAGTCACTTAAAGCTTTTACCATCTCTTATTGTGTGCAACTGTACATGTTAGAATTACCGATGTGTCTGTAAATATTTAAAACTAGATAAACTTTACACACACAAAAACATTTCTAAATAAGAAAATAAGCACTGAAGGAATTTTCTAAAAATATCAGAAGTCAGAACTGATGCTCAGTTTGGAGCAGACTGAAACCCGCTGGATCAGGCTGGTAGAAGATGGAAACGATCGGTGTTTCCAGGTGTGGATGGTGACATACCTGGATGGAGTTCATCTGTTTGAAAAGAGACAAAAAAAAAAAAAAAACAGTCATACAAACATTGCAAACCCATTATTGTGTGTTATTTCAGGCTGCCTGTGACAGTCACTGACTGATCAGCTGGAAGACGTACGACCTGGAATGAGGGACAAGGACATCACAACATACTTCAAATGTGCAGTCTTTAGTTCAGCTGATCCTATGTCCCACTGCCATGTCATATCAGAAATTCAATTAAACATTTGACAGGTGAAACAGAATCACATCTTATATAAGATTTACACAGAATCGACAGGTTCTGGTTTTCATTCTGAATCCCACCAGCACATTTCTAACCAACAGATTCATGATTTCGTTTTTAATTTAGTCAGTAGTTAAGAAACATTGGTGAAGAATGGAAAACGTGGTTACATCTCTGAGCTTCTCACCTTCTTCATTGGTGGCAGATATGTCACCCATTCTGCACACGTGGATCTTCTGCTCGCTGAATGCTGCAAAGAAGTAGGTCTTCTTTCTGATGGACAGGACTGCTTTGGAGGTGTCCCGTCTTTCCAGACTGCTCTTACTGCTCACGTTCAGATACATTTCACCTGTCTTTGGACGGAAGTGTGTGGCCAGACAGACGTCCGGGCCTCGTCTGCTGCTCTGGTCCTCTGTCTCTGATGAAAGGTCTCGCTGTTGGACGGGACTCAGGACGAACAGCTCTGGAGCCTGACGGCTCGTATCTGCAGGACAACAGGACTCATCAGAGGAGGCTCGTGAACAGACACACACACCAGTTCACTCAAACTCATTAAGACATTTTAATCATCAGTGTTCAGTAAAGGCAACAACAAAAATGCTCCCTAAAAAATGTTATTGTTATTGATTTTTTTAAAATAAATATTTCACTGAAGAACTTTTTTCCTCCACATTTCACTGCAGATATTTTCACTCTTTACATACTAAGGTTTATGTGATCATTTTCTTATCACATCTGCCAAAAATTTGTCAATTTATTTATTTATTTATTATAAATTATTATTATTTTAACTATAAGACATAAAAACAAGGTTCTGGTCATCCGAGCAGCACAAAACACAATATCAGCCATGAACACATGTAGGAACAATATCTAGGAAACTTCACCTTGTTTTCAAAAAATAAGAACGTCATATTTTACTAAGTGAATATATAAATGGGGATTTCATGAGTTAAATGTGCAACATTTAATAATGTTACATCAGATTGAACTGAAATAGTATCTGAAATAATTACATTAACTTTTAAATGCCACTTTTAAATCAGTGAGAATAGCAACGGGACGAACATGAGCTTCATTCACAGCTCTGTTAGGAAAATGAACCAGAACTCAGGAGTGATCCAGATTATAATTTTAGTTAATGATATTTGCTCGGGGGTCATGATCTGGGTCTCTGTAAAGCGCCTAGAGACAATTGATGTTGTAACAGATGCTATACAAATAAAATAAAATTGAATTGAATTGAATTGAATAATAGTATTTGTAAAAGGATAACAACATATCCTTCTTATTCTCCAACAAGCTCCAAAGCATATTTTTTCTTTTGTTTCTCATCCAACATTTATTATTAAAGAATGTATAAAATGCACCACAGCTTCAGCTGCTCCTATCTGGGAGTCTTTTATTTCTCAGTTCCCACATTTTATAGCTCATTTCATGGAAACTTTATTCTAGATCCAAGTTATTTTTATTATTGGTTGAGCTTTCAGTGACTGTTTTAAGCACAAACCTATACAAAACTTTATTATTCAATATTTGTGTTTTCATTGTCATTGTGAATGTGGTTGCTGTTACCATTGTTTCTTTACGTAATATTTAACAACATTACTAATATTTAATGATATTTGCTCAGGGGTCCTGCTCTGGGTCTCTGAAATGTGGCTTGAGACAACTTGTATTCTAATAAATAAATAATATTAGCAGTGGAATAAGATAAGAGTTAGTAGAAGTTATACTTACATATAACAATATACAGTCCTGGAAAAAATTATTAGACCACCCTTGTTTTCTTCAGTTTCTTGTTCATTTTAATGCCTGGTACAACTAAAGGTACATTTGTTTGGACAAACATAACGATAACCACAAAGATTGCTCATAAGAGTTTTATTTAAGAGCTGATATCTTACCATTTTCCATGGTTTTCTTGATTATAACCTAAATCACTTAAGTTTTTACATCAATAGCTATGGCGTTGTACTGCTAAAAACACTGCTTTTATGCATTCAGTGTTTTCTTTTCTGTCTGTTTTGGTCACATGATGACGTTTAGTGGTACCAGGTATTAAAATGAACAAGAAAGTGAAGAAAAAATGGTGGTCTAATAATTTTTTCCATGACTGTATATGCTGAAACAGGACAGAATTTCACTTTTCACTGAAATTAGCATTGAACACATCAGAAAACAGAGGAAAATATAGGACAACAGTTCAGATTCAGTTTAGATGATTCCTAAAGTTTAAACCTTAAAATACAAAAGGTCCACTCCAAGATCACATACATACTTAAATTACAGCTTTTGCCCTGTTTTAAATAGCAGAAAGGTTTTTTTTTCTTACCTCTAGGGTCAACGGTCAGTCTGATCGGTCTCCCAAATGTTAAAGCATCACGGCGTTACAGCCTTGTATAAAAACCTTGTACTCTGTCAAACCACTTCAGAGCTCCAAAACAAAAAAAAGACCCTTTTTTTTCAGATGAATGCTGGTCTGTAAAAGGCGAAGGCCAAACAGACTGAATGTTGTGTTTGTTATTGCTGGAGGTGAGAAGAAACAAATATTTCTTCAGCTGCAGTGCAGAAACATGAGTGTCCCAAAAGTGTAGAAATACAACAGTTTTCCTCCAAAACAGAAGTTGCTGAGGCCTCAGCTGAAGCCCACGCCTGCTTCCATATGTTTCTGTGTCTTTGTGTGATTCTGGGATGTAAAAGACTGCTTAGATCAGGCTTGCAGGTTTTTGTACAGCTCTGAGTGGAAGTTCATTCAGTGTGCTCCCCACCCCACGGTGAAAAACCGTCGTATAAAAACATGTCACAGCTCCAGCAGGAAACACTGCACCCAGAACAAAAACTCGCCACCTCACATCTCCTCTAGGAGCACCCATGCAATAAATGTTCATATCTATCGTTACATAGATTTTTTTCCCCTCCAATAACGTCTCCTGTTATTTCAACATCATCTCTCAAAGTGGAATTTTAAAGCAAAAAGTCGGTTTTGGATATATTTAACATCCATCCCCTCTCCTTATATTTCCACCTTATTTCAGTGGAAGGGTTTGAGTGTCGAGATGATCCCAGGAGCTGTGTACCCCCTGGTAGGGAAAACTAAGAGATATCCCAGAACAAATGAATGAATGAATGAATGAGTCAGATTTCCTTAACCCAGACATGGGTGACTGTTAAAATTACTTGTTCAGGATAAGGTATTGCAAGTACTTATCAATTAAAATACTAATTAAACATACATAAACAGTGATTATGTATTATTATTATTACATGTGATTAAAAAAAATTGGTGTTATACAAATTCATACATTATGTTGCCAAAAGTATTGGCTCACCTGCCTTGACTCACATATGAGCTTTAGCTCCTCCCATTCCTAATCAATATGACGTGGCTCCATCTTTTGCAGCTAGAACAGCTTCAACTCTTCTGGGAAGGCTGTCCACAAGGTTTAGGAGTGTTTATGGAGATTTTTGATCATTGATCCAGAAGCACATTTGTGAGGTCAAACACTAATGTTGGACCAGAAGATCTGGTTCTCAGTCTCTGCTCTAATTCATCCCAAAGGTCTTCTATCAGGTTGATGTCAGTACTCTGCAGGCCAGTCAAGTTCATCCACCAGACTCTTCCATCCATGTCTTCATGGACCTTGCTTTGTGCTCTGGTGTCCAGTCATGTTGAAGAGGAAGAGACCAGCTCCAAACTGGTCCCACAAAGTTGGGAGCATGGAATTGTCCAGAATGTCTTGGTCTGCTGAAGCATTCAGAGTTCCTTTAACTGGAACTAATGGGCCAAGCCCAGCTCCTGAAAAACAACCCCACACCATAATCCCCCTCCACCAAACTTTACACTTGGATCAATGCAGTCAGGCCAGTACCGTTCTCCTGGAAACCACCAAACCCAGACTCTTCCATCAGATCACCAGATTTGGAGAAGTGTGATTCTTCCCTCCAGAGAACGTTCCTCCACTGCTCTAGCTCAGCCTTTCTCAACCAGGGCACACTGGGGTGTTGTCTGACTGCTTCAGGGGTGTTGTCAAAAAATGACCTATTCTGACATTTCATATTCAGTGGTACCTCTACTTACGAACATTTCTACATACGAAATTTTCAGGTTATGAAACGCCTCAATGGGAAAATATTGCCTCTAGTTACGAAAGAAATGTGGCTTCAGATCAGATCAGATCAGCTGAACGTAAACATAGCTGTCAGCTCTGTATCTCGGTTTGAAAGCGGTGCGTCCGAGCTGCTCTGCCATTGGCTGTCACTTAGCATCTTCCTGGCATCCCATTGGCTAGGAGGGTCCCTTGTCTGTATGAGCATAACCCAGCAACCCAGGTAAACAAACAATTTTTACCTCCGCCAAGGAGGTTATGATTTTACCGGCATTTATCTGTCTGTCTGTGTTCAAGATAACTCAAAAAGTTATGGATGGATTTTGATGAAATTTTCAGTAGTTGTCCGAAATGTTAAAAGGAAGAAATTATTTCATTTTGGGTGTGATCCAGAAGAAATCCTGGATTCTGGATCACTTTCAAGTTTTCAATAATTGTTGCGTTTAGTGGAGGTCTGCGTTCTCTGAGTGCTTTTCTAGTTCTAACATGTATTTCTTACAGGTTTTTATGCCATTTTATGTATTATTTATAATTATAAAAAAAAATTAATGTTTGACTTTTAGGGGGCTTGAACAGATTAGGACATTTACATGGAAGACGCATCTCTACTTAAGACATTTTCAGGTTACAAAACTACTTCCAGAACCAATTAATTTCGTAAGTAGCGGTACCACTGTATAAATATATGAATGCATATATAAATACATACTTTTTGCCTATGAATGAATGAATGAATGAATAAATAAATAAGATACATAGTTGGACATGAAATAATAAAAATATGTCTCACGTGCCCATTTCCCAATGTTAACAACGTCAGTACGGGGTCAGCATAAGGTCAACGTGACTGCCCAGTTAGCTTACGTCGTAATATCATTTAACCGCTGGAATTTTATTTCACAGATAGCAAAGAGAACTTTTTAGCAGCATCATGGATGGTTTTCTAAAAAGAAAAGCCCCACAGGAACGGAACATCACAGAGGAGCCGACTTCTTCATCAAGCCTTCATCCACCAGCTCTGAATCTGCTCCATAGGTACCAAAGCTAGCTGCTAGCGATAAGGCTAAAAACAGGCCATACAAGGATGATGGATGGAAGCAAGAACATCACGGATGAAAAGAAGCTTTCCTGCTGAGGCCTACTCTGGTGCAGTTATCCTGTTCAGGTTATTTAAACTAAATAAACGGGACGTATGCATTTACAGTCGAAGTGATGCAGCGTGGCTTTGGATTATATTTTACTCTGGGGTGTCGTGAGATTTTATTCACTTTTGAAAGGTGTCGTGACTGAAAAAAAGGTTGAGAAAGGCTGCTCTAGAGTCCAGTGGTGGCTGCTTTACACCACTGCATCCAACACTTTGCATTTCACTTGGTTTGGATGCAGCTGCTCCACCATGGAAACCCATTCATGAAGCTCTCTGCTCTGTTGTTGAGCTGATCTGAAGCCACATGAAGTTTGGAAGGTCTGTAGTGATTGACTCTGCAGAAAGTTGGCAACCTCTTCGCACTATGTTCTTCAGCATCCACTGACCCACCTCCATCAGCTTACGTGTCCTACCACTTCATGGCTTAGTTGCACTTTCATTTCTTTATTATACAGCTGACAGTTGACTGTGGAATATTTAGGAGCGAGGAAATGTCATTACTGGATCTGATGCACAGGTGGCATCCTATCACAGTCAGAGCATGCTTGGTGAAGTTTACTTCATGTTGTTGCATCGGTGTGGAAACAACAGTGTAGCGTAGTTTCTGGTAGTGAGAAACCATTCTGTGTTCGTTTGATTTTATCCTGTGTTTGTTGCCTCCTATTCTATCAAACTAACCACACACATTCACTCTATCTTAGCCATAAGGCCTCTGATTTATTTCTTTTTTTTTTCAGGTATGTAGTGATTTGGATCACACAGGAGATCCCATACATCATTTTTGTAGTTGATCAGCATCATGTGTATTGTAAGCTATTGTGTTACACACACACACATATACACACACAAAGAACAGAAGAAGACAGCAAAGACAAAAAAAATGTCTTTTTTATCTTTAATACATGTTTTGACATATTTTAATGAGAGTTGCCTGTGATTTTGGTAGAGTTGTAATGCAGTCTCAGGGGGTCAAAAGCCAGTGTCCGAGGTAAAACCTATGCCAAACTAACCATGCGTATCACAAGACCTATGAAACCCATACCGGATCGGTCAAGGCCTGGGTTAGAAGAGAAGGAGAAATTCTCAAATGAGGTGGATGAAGTGATGCAGAATATCCCTAGAGATGAAAGAGTAGTGATTGGTGAAAACTTCAATGGTCATGATGAAGAGGACAACAGAGGTGATGAGGAAGTGATGTGCGGTTTGGTATTCAAGATAGGAATGCGGAAGGAAAGTTGGTGGTAGTCTTTGTAAAAAGGGTGGAAATGGCTGTAGGGAATACTCTCTTCCAGAGTGAAGGTAGGACCACACAAGTGAACTACATCTGTAGATGATGTAACCTCAAGGAGATCAGTGACTGCAAAGCAGTGGAAGGTGAGTGTAGTCAGACAGCATAGTATGATGGTGTGTAGGATGACTCTGGTGGTAAGAAAGAGGCACCGACTCCATCAGAATCAGATTTACACATTTATGAACCCAACAGAGTAGATTATTCACCATTTGATCAGCAGTAGTTAGCAGGTTATGTTTTATATGTCATATCAGCATCTTTTAAAATATTTTCTAGTGGCCTTTATTGGATAGAAAGAAAACAATGGCAAGAAAGGGACACAACAACATATTACAACACTGGGAATTGAACCCACAAACCACTATGAGAGTCCACCCACTAGCCACTAAAGTACCTAGCAAGTAAGTACCTAGTAAGACTCACACATTCTCCTGGCGTTTTCTGCTTCCATCTTTCTGTTGACAGACATTAACGTTAGTCTGCTTTGTTGGTTTTTAGGCCTGTAAATGATAAATGATCATCTTAGCGCCACCTGCTGTTAGTTGATAGACTGAAAATTTTGGTTATCGAACAGGGCCGACGGCCATAGACCGGACGGCCATTCTGGACTTTTCCAGAAGGCACAGATTACCAGTCTGCCCCTGACTGTGAGGACTGAATAGAGTAGACAGGAGTATCAGGAGATGCAGCACAAAGTGAAGTCAGAAGTGGCAAAGATCAAACAAAGGGCGTATAATGATTTGTACGCTGGTTGGACAGCAAGGAGGAAAAGACTGACTCATTCAGGTTGGAGAGGGAGAGAGAGAGAGAGATGGGACGGATGTGCAGCAGGCTAGAGTGATGAAGGATAGAGATGGAAATGTACTGACAGATGCTGGGAGTGTGACAGGAAAGAGTATTTTTTAGAGTTGATGAATGAGGGAAATGAAAGAGAACAAGAGATGACTGTCATGGACCAGGAGGTAGCAAAGGTTAATAAGACTGAAGTGAGGAGGGCATTGAAGAGGATGAGGAGTAGAAAAACAGTCGGTCCTGATGATATACCTGTGGAGCTATGGAAGTGTCTAGGAGAGGTGGCAGTAGAGGTTTTGAATAGGACATTCAACAAGATCTTAGAGAGCGAGAGGATGCCTGAAGAATTGGGGAGAAGTTTGCTGGTGCCAATGTTTAAGAACAAGGGAGATGTGCAGAGTTGTAGCAACTAGAGGGGAATAAAGTTTATAAATCACACAATGAAGTTATAGGAAATAGTGGAATTTCGGTAGCAGAGATAAAGAAGGTGGACGATTTTAAGTACTAAGGGTCAACAGTCCAGAACACTAAAGACTGTGGAAAAGAGGTGAAAAAATGTGTGCCAGCAGGTTGGAACGGGTGGAGAAAGTGTAAAGTGTGATGTCTGATAAAAGAGTTACAGCCTGGATGTAAGAAAAGGTATAGAAGACGGTGGTGAGACCTGCAATCTTGTTGGTTCAGAGCCTGTGACACTGAGGAGAAGACAGGAGGCAGAGTTGGAGGTAGCAGAGGTTCAAATGTTGAGGTTCTCTTTGGGAGTGACCAGGATGGAGATCAGGAATGAGAACATCAAAGGGACAGAACATGTTAGATGGATGGTTTGGACATGAACAGAGGAAGGACAGAGATTATATCTGTAGAAGGATGATGAGGCTGGAACTGCCAGTCAGGAGGTCTAGGAGGTTTCCCCTCTAGGGGGGAGGGGGTTGGGGTGTGGTTACCGCTGAAGGAAAATACTAAAAGGAAAAGAAGAAAAAGAAGAAGTTGTTTGTGATTATTTTGCATATTTTTGCAACACTTACTGGTTAAAAAAGATCAATGCTCTGACTCGCAACTTGTTTTCAAGCGTTTTCTAAGTCAGTGTTTTTCTATTTCAAACCCAACAGCAGCTGGAGGTACACATATGTTTAAATTGCATTTCTGATTAATACATTTAATTTTGGGGGGGCGAGGACTAGTGAGCGTCAGAGCTGCTATGCAGGAAGAAACATCAGGCCTCCAGGAATCCATCAAGAAGATGGCCCCCACTAAGGATCTGATGAATTAATGCCTCAGGCAACTGAAGCCCAGCATGGAGGAGGAACCCGAGGGGTTATCATGGACAGATGAACCACCACCAAATTGAAGAGGTAGCTGACATCACAAAAAGCTGGACTGAAAGACAGCACAGAGGCACTGACCACGGCTGCACAAGAACAGGCCCTAAACATGAGATCTATAGAGGCCGAGGTTTACCACACCAAACAGGACCCCAGATGCAGGCTGTGCAAAGACGCCCCTGAAACAGTACTGCACATCAGAGCAGGGTGTAAGATGCTGGCAGGGAAAGCATACATGGAGTGCCATAGCAAAGTAGCAGGCATAATACACAGAAACATCTGTGCTGAGTATGGACTGGAGGTCCAACCATAGTGCGAATTACGGGGGGGTTTGGGGGTGTTTGACCCCCCCAATTTACAAATTCGACTGCCCTAAAGAAGGGATAAATTGTCATTTTTGTCATCTTCGACCCCCCTAAAGAAGGGACAAATTGTCATTTTTGTCCAAGGGTCAAGATGGGAGACACCTCCAAAGGTGATTGAGAGCGAGCGGGTCAAGAACCTGTGAGATTTCCAGATCCAAACTAACAAACTGGTGATGACTAATCAGCCTGACATAGTGGTGGTGGATGTGGCCATCCAAAGCAACGGCAACATCAGAAAGAAGGAACATAAATGCCTGGGGCTGAAGGAAGAGCTGGAAAAGATGTGGAGTATGCTCCCAGGCCTCTGGTAGAGGACCAGAGCTTGAAGGAGACAACACTGCCCACCCAGGTTGATGTGTCCATGTATAGGGGAGCTCAGCATGAACTTAACCTTTGTGTCGTGTTCGTTTCTCCCCCCTTACTTTAGTGTTCCCGGTCAAATTTGACCGGCCTGTTTTAACTGCTCCTACATAAACAGAAAAACCACTGATCTTCACCAAATTTTATTTAACTCCTTTTTAAGCTGTAAACAATGTCTCAGACCACTGGTTTACATGAATAACTGCAGTTAATATACATTAAATAGACACAGAAATAGTAAATTGTATTCGAAAATGATCATTTTTTGTGAAAAAAAAGTAACAAAAATCAATACAGTGACCAAATTCACACAACATCAACATGTTGTATGTGTGTGTGTGTGTGGGGGGGGGGGGGTTCTCTGCTCTGCCTGCCTCCTCTTTCCTGGGTGGATGAATACCAGAGCAAATTGCCATCCTTTGACTGGAATATCACAGGTGCCTCTTCCTCAGGTGTGTCTTCCTCTGGAGCTTCTTCCTAGCCTTCTGTGGACTGGTCAGTCTCACAATGGTCTGGATCAAAATCAGGATCGATGTTGTCTTCTATTTCTGAGACATCCTCCTCTATTTCTGGTTGAACTTCAATCCCCTGTTCATCAGGTTGAAATAAAAGGTCCAGAGCCTCCCTGACAAGAAATCATCTGATCGGGCGTCTAGTCAATGTGTTCATAGTAAAATGACAGCAATGCACACAAAAAAACTATATATAGGGGGTCTCTGAGAAGATATGATACATTTTGTATAGGAAAGTGCGGTTCACGTGGGGGGATGGGCACATAAGCCTTGGAAAGGGATAATTCCCATAACAAACACCTAATTGTTGACTTTGAAATGTGGAACAAGTGTAATTGTTATACATTTAGTTTGGAAAGTGTTGTTCATGTGGGGGGGATGGGAACATAAGCACAGGAATGAGGTGGGAAGAGGAGACACCTATTTGTTCAGTCTGAAAGGGGTTCAGGTGGGGTGGGTTGGTGTGTGTGTGTGTGTGGGTGGGTGTGTGTGTGTGTGGTAGTGTATTTGTGGTTGTGTACAATCTGATGGATGAACACAATCCAGTGTCACCCTTTAATTTCCTATGGTGGTCATTTTTGACCGGGAACACCACAGGTGTTACAAAGTTGAATAAACTATTCAAAATTCAGAGAAAGTGGTGATCAGCAGTTATACATGTTCAAATGGCTAGTGTGGAGGATATCATAAGGCCCTGAGACAATCAAATGTAAAACACAATATTTATGATTGATGAAAGTAGGAAATCGGTCAGATTTGACCCGAACACGACAGAAAGGTTAAATACAGGCGAACCATTCCTGTATAATTTGCATAAAACGCCTATCCAAGGCATACCCAAAGTAAATTGAAAGCTGTTCTTGAACCGTTTGTAGCACATGGATGGTTTTGGTCTCTTTTGAAAGGTAACACTCTGAAGTTTTTCCCCCAACTGTCAGAATCACTGTAAGTGCTACTAGCATTGAGTAATCTAAGTTTGAACACACTGAAATATAAGTTTTTTATTTCCGCCTGAATTTTTTTTGTAAACAGATGTCTGCAGATGAGTGCAGCTGTGACTTATTAGCTGGAAAACACAATGGGACCACAGCATGAAGCCTTAGCTAGTGCAAGTTCAAATTTGATAACAATACCACTAAAATTGAGTATTTTACACATGTTTTTGTAAGAGTATGTCTAGGCGTTTCCAAAAATGGCCATTTGGAGACTCCAAAATGGCACTTGGATAAACATGGCCACATACCTATGACAAAAGGACATAACTCTTGAACGCTTCATTGTACAGTCATAATCTTGGCCTCTAATGAAAGGTGACACTTAGAGGTATCCTATCCCACATCCAGATTCACTATCAATATTGCTGAAAAAAAGATACTGAAACATAAAGCTAAACTTTGCATATAAAAAGAGTCAAAACAAGTGCTGTGTGGAAAATGTAATTTATATAAAAAAAATGACTATCTTTTACAACACAGCAAACTATTCACATATTTGAACATATTTACAATTATAACCATTTACAGGTTGGCAGCATGCCAGTCACTGTAGCAATCTCTAGTCGGTATCAAGCAAAAAGGCACATCACACGAGGAGCATTTCAACTGTGTTTTAGCATGACAGTGCCTGCACTTCAGCCTACCAGTAGTCCTCTGCCCACTGATAAAAACCAGTATGTGATGTGCTCTATGCGGAGCAGGAGGTGGGACAGGTCTGGCTGTGGAGGAAGACCCTGCTTCTGCCAGCTGCTCAGTGAGGGTCTCCCAGAATGCCTTTTGGTGCAGAGGGATCTCTCCTCTCCACCCATACACCTGGAACAACAAGATTGTTTCATTTCAAAATGAATACACAGTTGAATATACAGCATGTTAGGATTTAGAATTAACCATGTAGATTTTAACTTGTTAACTGAAACTTAGCATGAAGGAATGCTGTGAGTTTCTCAGCTCAGGTTTACGACTTAATTACTGCAACATCCGCTCGACCCCCATCACCAGTTTGAAACTGCCGGAACAACAGTTGTTGATTTACCAGGACTGTGTGACTGGACCATCTGGACCTCCTAGACAAAGGGCCATTAAACTCAGAGGAACTAAGGACACGCCTTCTCTGGATCCTTAAAAGATGAACACAACTATCTTGAAGCGTGCATTTTGTTCATGGCAGCATCTCGGTGATGTTGTGAACAAGTGTACCATCGGCCAATTAAAATATTCTGCATGGCATAATATTTCTTTGGATTCAAGATTGTATTAAATTCTTGAATGATCTTTGCTTCTAGACTTGTCATTTAGGCACCAGATAAAAGAACACAGAGAGAGAAACTTACAAGCACATACTGGCTGTACTCCTTCACAGCTGGTGGAACTGAGATGTCCTTCATCTGCCAATGTCCATCTGCACCTTTGACCCTCTATGTGACCACTTGCTGACTGGCTCTCAATCCACATCTGAATCCTCAGATGACTGCCCATTATGTGAAAATAAAGAAATAAGTCATTAACAAAATTTTCCATCTTTTCTGTATTGTACTACTTTGCACAATGAAACACCCCCCCACACACACCCCAACAAACAACTCACACATACTCCTCCCCCCACACACACACAAACAAAGGCCTTTGTATGTATTCAAAGTAAAACTTGTTTATGTCGAAATATACAGTAATACATAATATAATATGAAAAATACTACCAATTATGATACAATATATATGTAATAATATAATATAAGCTGTAATATAAGTCACAATTTACTCAAATACTTACGTATGCAGAGCAAAATCTTCTCCGACGGAGAAAATGTCTTCTGCGCAGGTGTGCGCTCTCTTATCTGGCCTTATCTGATCCCCTCTCCTGATACGTCACTTTCACAACGAGCAAATTCCTCCTCTTCCTTCTTGGACAGTCCTTTTCACCATTTTCTACAATAAATACGCTCCCAAACTGAAAAAACGCTGAGAAATAAGCCACAATGCGTGCGCCCCGCTGGTACGCGCAGTCAGGCGCGTACCAGTGGGTTCTAGCGGGTTCTAGTTCATGAGACTAGGTAATTACCATTTACGCTCAGCTTTCTTTGTTTACTGTTTATCTCCACCCCCTCATGCGTCACATCGTTGTTTTCAGAATTTCATTGGCTATTCAATGCGTCAGTCCTCAGCACGATTGATTCTAACTGGCTGGTTTTTTCATGAAGCTAAATAGGACATGGCTTCGTTTCAACGTTGGCCCTTATTGGCTATTGTAGGCTGTGGACAGGACAGGGAAGCTGCTGTATGGCTGTAGGAGGTGTCAATCGAAAGTTCAGATGACCCCCTCCATTTTAAGACCACAGACATGTATGTCAACACAGAATAAAGCGTTTTATGACGAAGAATACGCGGAACACCGACCAGCTACCAGTGGTATTTTTGTGGATATTTTCTGGTATAATAATGCATTTTGGACTAAATACTTTGCTGGATTGGATCGACTGGACCTTTGTGAGTTCAACCAGACCATTTTTGTGGGAATATTTTTGATTGGACGACTTTTATAAAGCTCATTAGGTGAGTTGCGTCGATTTCGTAACTGCTTGTTTGTTTGTTTGTGGTGTGACAAAGGCGTTGATTGTACCTACTGTTATGATTATATCCTGAAATGGTTTACATTGATTGAATCACAAGAATCTAAGCTTTCCAAAGATATGTCGCATGAGTGCCTCACGTAACATATGAGCTGTGTAAATTACGGTTTAGTTTTGGAAAATACAGAAATTCGGAGTGACGGGCCGTCAGAACGTTAACAGTTTAAGGATAGCTACAAAAAGAAGCTGGAGGAGCTACTGGAGCAGAACAATACACAAGACGTGGAGAGGCCTGAAGACCATCTCTGGAGAGTGGGTCGGGGGACGGCTGAAGGAGACCAGCAATGGGCTGAAAAGCTTAATTTGTATCTCAACAGATCCCCCCCACAGAAACAAAGAACAAAACAGGGAAGATGGACTCCCTTATCAAAATCCCCTCAACCTTCACCCAAATTCAGACTAAACTCCGTCACATCTGGCCATAAACCGAGGAGAGATAACATCACCATGGAATCCCATCCAGAACTAAATGGCCCCTTTCTTTTTCCAAAATTGTGAATCAACATGAAAACATTAAACCAAAACCTTTTAGCGTTTACATAACTCTTGGGTGACTCGGCCCCCAAAATGGCAGCTGGAGACAGGATCAAACATTAGTCCCCTATTGACTGAGCAGGACCAATAAACCTGCCAGATTTTGACGTATCCCAAAAAAACAGGCACCCCCGGAGCCTAAAGGAGGATGGAGCAACAGCTCCCCCATGTGGCCAGAAGAATACCAATGGACAGTGAATGTGTTTTAATTGTGATGAATAACATGCTGATATAATGTGACATGTATGTGATCTTATTTCTTTTTTCTTTTCTTACTATGTTTAGAACGTTTGAATATTAAGTTTTATTGTCTAACTGCAGTTAAAATGGTGGAATCAAGCAATCTTGTTGAATGTCTTAAGTATCTCAGGAAGATATCTAACTGGAATTCGTGCTGGGCGTAGACAAATTACCCGCTGTGGTCAGCCTCTCTTTAGGCGGACCCCTGTTTTGCATAAATAACTTTTGAATATTCAAAAGTATAAAACAAAAAGACAGTCTTTTGTTCACCCTCTTCTCTGCTTTTTCTTCAGAATTTTGCCGCCTGTCTTCTCTCTTTGCTTTGTGATTTTGCCTCTTCACTCTATTTTTCTTTGATTTTGCTTTCTTGGTTTTTTTGGCCAGGACTTAGTTGCCCTGTGTTAAGCTCTCACAGTTTTACTTTTTCAGATAGAGCAGTCTCATATTTAGTCATTTTGTCATCAGAGTTAGTAATTTCTTTTGATCTTCGCATCAATTTTGAATTCTTTCATTTTTAACTTCTCCATGCAGCGGAGAGCGTCTGAAGAACTTCATCATTTTTGACGCTTTGAAATCCTGAATCCCCACGCTTAGAACTTTTAGTTAAGTTGTCCAAGTTTTGTATTAGTTTACTTTTTTGGCAATAAACTTCCGTCCAGCTCTGAAGTTATTGAAGCCTGCTCAGTCCATGATGGGCCCGAGCGCAGAAAGTTCGTTTGCCTCATGGGACTTTGATCTCTGCCAACCAGCGCCGTGTCCAGGAACACCAGAACCAGTCTACATTGCTGAATCCAAGACCCGGATCCGATTCGACCACCAGACGAGAGAAAGCGGGACCATCTGCCCGAGTCACGTGACATGTCCAGAAATTCTGCGGGCAGAATTTTCCCAGCCTGATCGGGCCTAAAGCGGTTCTCAGAGGATCCACTGCGAACCGTTTAACCTGATGCCCGATAAATGTCCTTAGAACCATCTTGATGTCTGTTTTTATGTAAAATCAGCCAATCCAGCCGAAAAGAACTTACATTCAGATCAGAGATTGATAATCAAGTTTTCCTCCCTTTTTTTCCTTTTTTTCTAAAAAAGGGAGGTGGTGCCCCCATCCTTTTTTAATTAATTATTAATAATTACGAGGTGAAACGCTACAGACAGGTGGCTATATGGACCATCAACTACCTCATCAACAGCCCACAGTACATGAGGATGCATAACTGTGCGTCTGAGATGGTGGTCTGCAGCACCGTCTCCCATCAGGGAAAGATACTGTCTACATTCCTCTTCACACTCTATACTTTGGATTTCACATTCAACACCAGCAGCTGTCATCTCCAGATGTTTTCTGATGACTGTATGTCTGAGGGGAATGAGCTGGAGTACAGGTCGGTCATCAAGAACTCTGAGGACTGGTGTTTAAAAGACCAGTAAGGCGAAGGAGGATCTGATTGAATTCAGGAGGAGACTTCCTCACACACCAGAGAACATCCAGCGCTGTGACATTGAGATGGTGGACAGCTTTAAGTACCTGCGTGTTCACTTCAACAATAAGCTGGACTCGTCCCACAACACTGATGCCCTGTACAAAAAAAAACTAAAGTCGCATCCACCTTTTGAGGAGACTGAACTCCCTTTGGAATGTGCATCCCTCTACTAAAGACTTTTTATGATTCTGCTGCAGCCTCAGCTATCCACCATGCTGTCGTCTGCTGGGGAGCAGGCAGTTCCTACCAGGACAGGAAGAGACTGAACAAGTTGGTCAGGAGGGCCAACTCTGTCCTGGACTCTGTGAAGAAAGTGGGTGAGAAGGGATGTTAGCCAAGCCAACATCAATCTTCAACAATCCTTCTTACCTGCTGCATCAGTGGAGGCTCTGAGCAGCTCCTCCAATTCTTATGTTATTCTTATGTGATTATGTATGTATAGCCAGTTTTTTTTAATATTGTATTCTATTTCACTTTTTTATTAGTAAATTGAATAATAAAAAAATAATATTTAAAAAATTATATTTTTTGTGGACATTTAGGGTGAATTCCAACTCCTCCCTTAACCCTCAATCTCAACCCTCAATCTCAAAAATGTGCGCTCCCGCTAAGGGCAGGTGCTGTCCCGATTCTTAGGGAGTTTGAGGGCTGTATCACCCTCAGAACTGAGATTTTCCGACACCACCCTTGGTAGTAAGGGCTACCCAGAAGGCACTGGATAATTTAGCCAAGACATCTTCGAAAAGGATGGTGACAAAAAAAGCTAGCTACAAATGTAAGTATCTTCGTATATCTTAAAGATATAAATGTTACGAAACCATCTTATTGTTTTTGTTTGAGACTTTTTTCATGGTAATATCATTGTTGTGTAACATTTATTTTTTTCCGCCTGGTCGGCGGCGGCCGGCGGGTCCGGGTCGGCTTCACGTTGCTTGTATACCTTGTTGTGTAGCGACGGAGGACTGAATAATGTATCCTCTATTGTGTTATTTGCTAATATTATTTGGAGAATATACAATGCTCTTTTCAATGTTATCCCTGTGTCATTTCAGGGAACACAGAGACAACACGGGCTCTGATACATTTTAGTCTGAAGACGTAATTGCACTCAAGGGGTGTCCCATTTCTATGTCACAAGATAACCCTGACACTTACTTTCGAGGGTTAAGATTGAGGGCCAAAAATTGAGGGTTAAGGGAGGAATTGGAATTGGCCCTTATGGGTTAGGGTTAGGGTTAGGGTTGGGAGCTGCTTTAACAAATGAATTTCCCAGCTGTGGGTTCAATAAAGTTTGATCCTGTCTTATCTTATCTGATCATGTAAAAATCTTTAGCTGATTTGGTGGTCCTTTCTAAGGTTAGGCCACTACAAGACGAGTGTGGCTAATATCTACAGAAAGTGATATGGTCTGATGATACTGTCTGATGATACGGTCTGATGGCTGTACAAAAACCCCTGCTGAGCCTATTCATAGGCTCAGCAGGGGTTTTTGTACTGCCATCAGACTGTCTTCAGTCACTGTGGTACGTAGACACGGTGAAAAACACTCGTACAAAAACTGTTGAATTGTTTCTCTATGGCAGCCTGCAGCACTAACTGAATGTGGCTTGAGGTTTTGTCACATCAACCCAATGAGGCCTATTTGAAGAGAGAATGGCTGTTATCTGATTGTACTGAAGATTCATGTGAAAAAAAAAAAGTTTGTGACGTCTGAAAGGTGACGTCAGATGAAATCCCACAGTCAACACAAGCCTTACGACAAGCCTTACGACCATTTGAATTCTAACTTTACTTTCATATGATTAAAAAGATGCAAAGCTTGGGTGTCATTGTTTTATTCTAAGACTGAAATGTGAAAATCGATCTTTTTTTTTTGTGAATCTACCTATTTGTTGGTTAGAATGAATGACTCCTTAAAATCATCTACTTGTTGCTTGATTTACTTTCCCATTTTTGGACTGACCCAGGAGTTTCACCATCCCAGGTATAGTATTATGGGATCTACAGGTGAGGAGGAATTTTTAATCCAGTGTTGTTATAAAACCATTAATAATGAAAGCAATGAAGTATTTTCTCAGATTATAAAAGAGTAAACAGTAAAACAACAACAAAAACATAAACCAGCACAACATGTTGTATTTTAACTTATGAATATTTGATTTTTAATAGCAATATGTTGAATTTTTATAATAACATTTAGTGTTCCTGTAAATGGTTTCCCATATGTGACAGTGTGGGGTCCTGTCACTATATTTACCTCCAATTGATCACATGTCCTGGCTACTTGGCCAATGGGATATCACTTTGGCTGACTGGTAAGCATGTGTGACTTTCACCCGGGAGTCTGGGGATCGTATCCCCCCCGGCCTCCGTAGTGTCCCTTGCCACACATAGAACTTCTTATCACAAATAAAAGATATAAATAAAAATAAGCGACCCTCATTAAAAACTTCATCTTATCTACAGGTAACCTCAACAGATACCTTTTGAAACCCTCACTCAAACACTCTACCCCTCCCAACAAATGAGGCTAAGAGAAACAAGATAAATAATAAAAATAATAATGTTATTATTTTTAGTAGTAGTAGAAGTATGACATATTATATTGTTATTAGTAGTAGTAATAGTAGTAGTAGCAGTACAATATTAATATATAATAATAATAATAATAATTATTATTATTATTATCACAGTACACCCTCATTAATCGGGGGGGTTATGTTCCTTCCTCCCCCACGAATCCCAAAAATCTGCAAATGAAAGATATTAGATTGGAAGCTTTAGAAGGCCTATGTATGATATTATATATGCTAGTATATGTTTCCCAAACACATTAAAAACATAATATATATATATATGTGTGTATTAGGGCTGGGCAACAATTTAAAATTTTTATCGTGATTAATCGCATGGTTTCCCTGATTAATCATGATTAATCGCATTGTATACGCAAAATCAAATAATGAATTCAAAAGTAGTGTAAAATGCACTTTTATTTAAATGTTCCGCTGCCATATGAACTAAAGTGCCATAACATTTGTTGTTCAAACACCTTTAACATCAGCACTTGTCAGTAACACATATTAAGTGTAAATCTCATCTTAAAAAATGTAAAATGAAGTAAAGCTTACTGCCACTGCCAGGGTATTAATGTCATCCTGTTTTTATTAAAAAAAAAAAAAGTCTACCAAAGAAAATGCTACCAATCTAGAGGCCACAATCAGAACATTAAAACAGGTAATTTCTGAGGTAACAGCAGAAACTTTTAACGGGGAGTTCAACTTGTCAGTTGTTACAAATAACCTTGTTTCTGTTGAATCCTCCGTCTGGGAGAACTTTAAAATGAAAATGTCCATGTTAAAGTTCTGTAACTTTATCAATCAGTAATTATTTGTGTATCATTTCTTTTTTTTTTCCATTTTCAATTGTCAATCAAAAATTAAAAAAATTAAAAAGTGACTTTTTATTTTGTTTTTTGCTTTTTAATCTAACACACAAAAAATGCCTGTTATTTTATATTTCAATTTTAGAAAATGGGCCACATGACTGTATTTGTTATTAATATTTAATTGTCTGGTTTACGTGACCCAGAAATGGCTTTGATACAATATTTTTTCTAGATATTTTAATCTAGAAGTCATATTCTCAAAAATGGGGGTTGTTTTTATAATGAAGGACTAGACTTTCTGTTGTCATTACACATCTGTACCACTAGATGGAGCTGGACTGCAGTAACCAGCTAGAGAACAGCAGGACAGTGAACACATGGAGCAGATCTGATGATAAGTGGAGGAATGATGGAAAAGTTTTGTTGCAGTCCAGAATTGTATTTTTTTTCCAGACAGAATTGTTATTATTGCTACCTGAGTTGCTACCCGAACTGTAAAGTTCACTGATTTTTACCGCTCTCCATGTCTGTTTTAGCTTTCCCGCATGTTTTTCCTGTCAATTCTCTTCTGGTTCTGCAGCAGAGAGTAACAAAATTTTAAAACAAAAGCATGTGAGCAACATGCGTTAACGCGCGTTAAAATAAATGTCGGCGTTATAAATTATTGAGTTAACGTGATAATAATGCGTTAACTTGCCCAGCCCTAATGTGTATATATATATATAGATATATAGAGATAGATAGAGATATATATATAGAGATATATAGATAGATATAGATATATATATATATATATATATATATATATATATATATATATATATATATTATATATATAGATATATATATATATATATAGATATATATATATATTATACATCCTTTCACTTGTCATATGCACATCTAAGCAGAACTGTTTTCAGTCTGGATCTGAACATTGTCAGAGTTCAGGTCTGTCTCACATCTTCTGGAAGACTGTTCCAGATTTTAGGAGCATAAAACTGAAATGCAGCTTCACCTTGTTTAGTCCTGACTCTGGACACCAGCAGGAGACCACTACCTGAGGTTCTCAGAGTCCAGGTTGGTTCATATGGCTCTAACATGTCAGAGATGGACTTTGGGGCCATGAAGAGACTTGTACACAAGTAGAGCTGTTTTAAAGTGTCTGAGGGACAGGAAGCCAGAGACCTCAGGACTGGACTAATATGGTCGTATCTCCTGGTTCTAGTCAGGACCAGTGCAGAGACCTCAGGACTGGACTAATATGGCCGTATCTCCTAGTTCTAGTCAGGACCAGTGCAGAGACCTCAGGACTGGACTAATAGGGTCGTATCTCCTGGTTCTAGTCAGGACCGGTACAGAGACCTCAGGACTGGACTAATACAGTGGTATCTCCTGGTTCTAGTCAGGACAGGTGCAGAGACCTCAGGACTGGACTGATACGGTCGTATCTCCTGGTTCTAGTCAAGACCTGTGCAGAGACCTCAGGACTGGACTAATACGGTCGTATCTCCTGGTTCTAGTCGGGACCGGTGCAGAGACCTCAGGACTGGACTAATGTGGTCGTATTTCCTGGTTCTAGTCAAGACCTGTGCAGAGACCTCAGGACTGGACTAATACGGTCGTATCTCCTGGTTCTAGTCGGGACCGGTGCAGAGACCTCAGGACTGGACTAATGTGGTCGTATTTCCTGGTTCTAGTGAGGACCAGTGCAGAGACCTCAGGACTGGACTAAAACGGTCATATCTCCTGGTTCTAATCAGGACCAGATCAGAGACCTCAGGACTGGACTAATGTGGTCGTATCTCCTGGTTCTAGTCAGGACCAGTGCAGAGACCTCAGGACTGGACTAATGTGGTCGTATTTCCTGGTTCTAGTGAGGACCAGTGCAGAGACCTCAGGACTGGACTAAAACGGTCATATCTCCTGGTTCTAATCAGGACCAGATCAGAGACCTCAGGACTGGACTAATATGGTCGTATCTCCTGGTTCTAGTCAGGACCAGTGCAGCAGTGTTCTGGATGTACTGCAGCTGTCTTACAGCTGGTTTAGAGCCCAGTGAGCAGGCCGTTACAGTAGTCTAACCTGGTGGAGACCAATGCATGGATTAGTCTTTCTAATTTTGGTTTAGACACTATTTCTTTGATTCTGGCAATGATTTTTAGAAGTTAAAAAGCCGTTGAAACCAATATTACCCCTAAATTTCTGACCTGATTTTTAGGTGATTTTTAGATAAGATCACATGGTCAAGCTTGTCAAAAGTTCAGCAGAACTCGGACTGAGACTTTGCTTGCGTTTGTGTTCAGGTGAATATCGATTGTCACCTTGATCAGGGCTGTCTCAGTGCTGTGGTGGGGCCTGAAGCCTGATTGAAAACTATCAAAAACATTGTTAAACAGGAGAAAGTCCGTAAGCTGTTGATATACAACTTTTGCCTAAGAATGGCAGGTTTGATAGGGGCCAAAAATTCATCAAGATTTTAGATAAGGCTTAATGACAGCAGTTTTTCAGGCCTCTGGGAATGTTCCAGTCTGAAGTGAGATGTTGGTTAGATCAGTGAGTTATGGTAACAAGCTACTCATCACAGACTGTAGAAATCAACCGGACATCTTATGAAGACAGCACATTGATGGACTCAGACTGCAGATGATCTCTTGGACTGTTTTGTCGGTAAGGGGTGTGAAATGGGTGATTAACAGACTTGTGCAAACCTGGATGACAAGCTGATGATATTCCATTCATTTGAATCACGTGCGCTGAAGCAGGGAAACATCTAAGACATGTAGGGTTGCAGCTCCTGTGGACCAGGGTTGGCCACCCCTGTAGTAGTGGCAGGTCACTCACTTGTAGCATCAGTCATGTGTGTGAGCTGTCCAGTGCTGAAGTTAATGGCTTGCTGTCTGGCACTGAGATCAATGTCAAGGCCATATTCCAGGGGCTTTTAGAAAAACTCAGATATGGCCTGACTTGATTCCTGATTTGGACCCTTAACTTTCAGTGAACATGACGAAGTAGTTAGTCTTATCTGTTCCCACCCCTCTCTGCTTCCTGGACTCATGTTTAAAGCATGTCATTGATGTGAAAAATCCCTGTGACACAGTTCTCACATAGGGTAAATCCAGACAAGAGAAAGCATCCACAACAACAGGTTGATCACATGGTGCTGCATGGCATTGCTGAGCAGAGTTCTTGGAGTTCACCCTGTTGTTGGCTAAAAAGTCTGATGGAGCTGATTGCTTTTGCTCCGAGTCAGAGTCACAAAGCCTGATTGTCATCCTCTTCCTTGATTAGAATATTGGGTCGACCTTGTTGGGTCTGCTGCTTTTGTGACAAAGATGGATCTGTTACTGGCAAACAAATATCTCCCCATCTAACTGGAAATGGTTTTTGACCATATACGGTCATGCTGGTATATCCTGTGTCAGCTGCTTTTAAATGACTGGTGAACACTCTTTTGTTGGGGGTGCCAGGGTTTGATGACTATTTGGACTATTTCGATAATATTTTGTGTATTATGGGTCTTAGTCGTGCCTTACATCACATGCTGGTCAGTCCTCTCGAACTAAAGTTGAAAATCTATAATTTGATAACTTTGTTTAATTTCAAATGTGGTGGTGTATAAAGGCAAAATAATAGAGAATAAACTTCATTGTAAATGCTTATGGATCTAATTTTATGTACATGGAGATGTACATGCAGTCTTCTCTTGACTTAAGTACACTCAATGAAACCACACTTCAGTCATTTGTTTCTACACCCACACATGACGAAAGAGATTTTTTTTTTCTATTATTTATTCTGGTTGTATACTTTTACACATCAACAATGTCCAAACAGCAGTCAGAGTCAGAGATGAGCAGTGACGTCAGTTTTCTCCTCAGCCCAGGGTTCAGGGGACCACATCGTGGCCAGATTCATTTGGCTCTCTGGTGCTGAACTGGAGGTTCCCCTCTGAGAACCACAGACTGAAAAAATCCAGTATAGCATATATCAGAGACCCTGAATCCAGAATATTTGTGGGTTTATTATATTTAAGTGGGGAAAAAAAAAACTAAGGAATCTAAAACAGCCGATTCACATGATTCAGGCACACGAAAATGGAAAAGCTCTTTACTGCCATCTGGTGGATGAATACTTTCATCACCCATCAAACCTCAGCTGAAATGTGGATCTTTGTTGATATTTTATTTGACCTTTTTTCTGTCCATCTTGGTTTGGCAGCTGCAGACACCAGATGAGGAGAGACAGGTATCAGATCAATGACAACAATTGATTTGAAGAAGCATTGCAGGAATGAGTAATGTTGCTAAAGCTGTTTAAGTGTTGCTCCAGAAAGGAGTGCTGCCAGAGCTGAAATAAGGACTGGTAGAGCTGAAATAAGGACTGGCAGAGCTGAAATAAGGACTGCCAGAGCTGAACTAAAGACCGGCAGAGCTGAACTAAGGACTGGTAGTTCAAATTTTGTTTTGGTGGCGACTTTAAGAAATGACAGCTGTGTTTAGACAAAAAAGATGCTTATAGAGGTTGTTTTTTTTACTTTCTCCCACATCAAAGATGGTTCCTGGATTTTATAATATAAAAATAAATATAAATCTTGAAAATAAATATAAATTAGTTCCCATCTTTGAAGAAACACCAGATTCAAAGTTGTTAAGGAGCATAGAAGGAATCTGACCGCATTTTTTTGTGTCTTTGTTTCTTAAGGAAAAGACGCAGGTGACCGAAATATTAGATCATATTCCTTCTTATATTTTATTGACCCCGTTGCAACATTCTACATTGTTCTACTGCCACCAAAAACAGTACACCAGCACCTAAAAGACACAGAATATGAAAGCAAAATACATATTTTGACTGCCCTAAAAACAATAAAAATATGAATAGTTTATTGACACATAATGAGTTTGTTCATCAACAGTACGTATGTCTGCTGACTTAGTGCAGATGTGAAGCTTCTTTTGATGGCTCACTTGGGGACTGACTAGAAAGCATCTTGGGGACTAGTCTGCCTTGCTAGAAAATCTGCAGCACCTCCGTTAACATGGATGAAGAACCTCCAGCAGCAGTCTCAGGGAGGACAAGCGTTTGGTTCAACTGACCAGTGGTCTGAGACCACAGGAACAAGAGATTAGTCCAGGCATTTCTGCCAATGACACACAAAACAGAACAATTTTAACTGCAACGATGATGAAATATGTATACAAAACAAGTAGAGAGAACAAGGTGAGGAAATAATCTAGTGCATCATGGGAGGTCCTCAACAATCAAAGCCTAAAGCAGCATAAATAATGGGATGGTTCAGGGCATCTGAGCCAGGTTTAACGATCATATTTATCAAATGGAAAGTTTGAAGCCATATAAAGCATGTACTCGTCCCAAACACTAACTGGAAGCTGATTCAACTGGAGCCCGAAACTGAAGACTCTGCCTTCTAGTCTACTTCAAATCAGAAATAAAGCCCGCAGCCAATAATGTTTATCTCCGACTTCTTTAATCCAGGTTTCTGTCAGAGAAACTTTTCATTTCCAGTGGGCCCACATCTTCTGCACTTAAATTCACAAACAGACAAACAAGCAGCTCAGTTCTTATGGCAGGTTGAGGCTAAAGCTGTCCTTCAAGGTGTGCAGTAACCATCCAGCGCCAAGTCCAGAGTCCATCAACCCAGACGGCCTCTGCTCATGATTCCAGTACTGAGGTGGAAATCTGAAATGAAGATATGAGATTTGAGCAGCAAATGATGTTTGAAAACAAGAGTATTTATTACAAGCCTTCATTGAAGAGTAAGCACTTTTCACAGACTATTATTAGCTTCAACAATATTTGGAAAATGCTCCACAGGGAAGGTATGTGATAGTTTGCAGCTATGTTTGCAGCTGCAGAAAGTATCCCAGTAGCTTGCCTAATCATAATAAAAACAGTTTCTGTTGTAACAATTATAATTCTGTCTTACCAGGTTTTAGTCATCAGGAATTATCAACCCATAAAATAATGGCCTTGTCTTTTTCCAGATTTGTTCCTTTTTTCTTGTGTCTAGAGGTGGGGGTGTGCCCTGGTAAGGAGAGGAATGAAGCTTAGCTGTAGTAAGACAGAACGTGTGTGAATTAGAGGAACCAGGTGGAACGGTGAGGGTCAGGGAGCAGAGATGAAGAAGATGTAGGATTTGAAGTAATGAGGGTCAACAGTCCAGTTTAAGGGTGTGATAAAGAGGTGAAGAAGTGTGTGCCAGAAGGTTGGAATGGGTGGAGAAAAGTGTCAGGTGTGATAAAAGAGTTTCAGCCTGGATGTAAGTGAAGGTTTAGAAGACGGTGGTTAGACCAGAGATGTTGCTGGTGCTGAGGAGAAGACAGGAGGCAGAGTTGGAGGTAGCAGAGGTTCAAATGTTGAGGTTCTCTTCGGGAGAGACCAGGATGGAGAAGATCAGGAATGAGAACATCAGAGGGACAGAACATGTTAGATGTTCTGGAGAGAAAGTCAGAGACCAGACTGAGATGGTTTGGACATGAACAGAGGAGGGACAGAGATTATGGGGCCTATCTTGCGCCAAACCTCCTAAAGCTGCTATTAAGGGATAGCAGGTAGCAGGAGGGGCGTTTTACCCACAAAGAACACAATCTTCCACCTCCCGAAACCTGTGACATTACCTGCGGCAACCGCTATATTATGCACACATTATGCATGGGAGTGGTTAGGGCGTTCCACCTGTTTAACCAATCAGTGCGTCAGTAGCCATTGCCTTTAAGAGCAGGTTGCGGTACCTGCTAACTGCTATGGAGCATCTTTTCACCCAGATCAGAGCAGCTCTCATGGGCAGCTCATCTAGGACTCTGCTGTAGAGCTTCCTCCTCTTCCTTCCTCCTCCTCCTCTGCACTGATATATACATAACTAGCTCTAACTAATGTGGAGCAAATGATTTAATCATTTCTTTTGTACTCCAAGAAGTTCTAACAAACTGCTCAGAAAAAAAATAGAGCCGGTGAATTTCCAGGAAAGCATTTCTTAACTAGAAAAGCAATCGGAGAGCGCAGACCTCCGCCAAGCAGTTGTGGTTGCTTTAGGGTTCAAGAAACAACTAAACAGCGCAATGTTAGCGAAAATTTGAAAGTGATCCAGAATCCAGGATTTCTTCCGGATCACACCCAAAATAAAATCAGTTCTTCCTTTTCACATTTCTGATAACTCCTGAAAATGTCATCAAATTCCATCCATAACTTTTTGAGTTATCTAACATATCCCCTGCGCCAAGACGCACCGAGACGCACAGCCACTGGGAGCGGTGCTTTTTAAAATACTGCAGAACGGATCATTGGATGAGCATTGAGCCAGAGGAACACGTATGATGACATCTACCTTCTACCACTGAGAACATCTCAGGTGCTCCGAGCTCAAGGAGAGGGTCAGAGGGAGGCGCACAGTACAAGAAACTCCACAACAGAGTTCTGTGATCTCCTCGTTTCCTCCACAGCAACATCTGGATGAGATCATGCCACAGCTGTACAGACATCATCTGCCCTTAAGAGAATAATAACGTATGCAAGTAATACAGTGATGCATAATCGAGAGGTAGAGCCGGTTGTGCAGTCCACATGTGACTGGGTGGACGCGCAATGACGCGATTTGGACGCACTCTTTTACGTGCCGATGTGCCAGTTAGGCTTTCCACAAACACGGTATCTTGTGGTACTGGTATCTCGCAGATACCGGTACCACCCACTACCCAATATCCAAAATCTGCGAGATACAGGTATTGCAAGATACCGAATTTGTGGAAAGCGCAAGAGACACGCCCATTAGACACGCCCACAATGTGAGTAAGGGAGTTGGCATAATGGGTGGCAGCTTTAGGGAGTGGAAGATTGCATTAGCGGTTGGCAGAGGCTCCTAAATCAGCAATTTGCAGGTAGTGGGTAGCAGGAGGTGTAAGATAGGGCCCTATATCTGTAGAAGGATGATGAGGATGGAACTGCCAGTCAGGAGGTCTAGAGGAAGACCAAAGAGGAGATTTTGAACGTAGAGACATGAAGGTAGTTGGTGTAGATTTGCTGTGGAACGGAAGAACATATTTTTTTCTTATTTTTTGATTTTTTTGATTTGATCTTTTGTGTGAAATGTTCTGTTTTGTGACGTGTCACTGGATTTTCTTTGTTTGGCATTTCTTTGCCACCATACTCATCCTACAACATTTAATACAAAACAAGAATAACTCCATCAAAATCGATAGGTCACATAAACATATTTATTTGTTTTGCATTTTGATAAATGAAACAGACTTTAATATTCACTATAATTATGTTGACTAACAATAACTTCCTAATCATCACACAGGCTACAGTTAAAGATACAAAATAGATGTGTATGGAAGTGTGAAACAATAAAGTCAAGCAGACAGGACAGATGACAAAGCAGGCTTTTAGATTCTGGAGATGTGTCACTATACAAAATCTATATGATAAAAATAAATACAAATGATAGTGTTACAGTTTTTCATGCAATTTTGTGGAAATGATGTTCTGCATAGGACAGTGAAATAACTTTTCTTATGACTTGTGACGTTCTGCAGTGATTTATGCATCACTAGTCACATCTGATCAAATAAACCTGAACTGGGCATCCTGTTCCCATGTGGACGGAGGTGGACCAGGTACGGAGTCAGAACAGAGCGCACCTGGTCCGCATGTGGACAGAGGTGGACCAGGTACGGAGTCAGAACAGAGCACACCTGGTCCGCATGTGGACAGAGGTGGACCAGGTACGGAGTCAGAACAGAGCACACCTGGTCCGCATGTGGACTGAGGTGGACCAGGGACGGACTCAGAACAGAGCGCACCTGGTCCGCATGTGGACAGAGGTGAACCAGGGACAGACTCAGAACAGAGCGCACCTGGTCCGCATGTGGACGGAGGTGGACCAGGGACGGACTCAGAACAGAGCGCACCTGGTCCGCATGTGGACAGAGGTGAACCAGGGACAGACTCAGAACAGAGCGCACCTGGTCCGCATGTGGACAGAGGTGGAACCAGGGACGGACTCAGAACAGAGCGCACCTGGTCCGCATGTGGACAGAGGTGAACCAGGGACAGACTCAGAACCGAGCTCACCTGGTCTGTTCCTTCCCAGAGCAGCAGTCTGTAGCTTTAGAAATTGCATGTCTTTTGAACACATTCAGCATATATAGATATAGCATATTTACTAACTGTTAAATCATAAATCATAGCCATGTACAACTGTAAATCAGAAAACATTGGTATAATATGGAAACTGCAAATTAAAAAAAAAAATAGGATTCTTATCTTTACTTTGGATTTTATATGGTTTCAGACAGTAGCAAGCCAAGATGTTAAATGTTGTTTTTTGGTTTTGTTTGTTTTTTGTCGGCTTCATTTTGTTAATGTGTATATCTGTCTGTCAATGCATTAATGTAACCATTAAATAATTGTAATGGAGTTTTGCCAAGGACACTGATTCAACCCCACATCAGCACATCTGCCTTGGATAAGGAAGAGACATCTGGAATATTTCCACTGTATGATTGTCCATCCATTAGACGCCCAGAGACATCAATACTCTGGACAAAGTTAACGAAAGTAAAGTTTCAAGTGGCTTGTATTTTCTTGTTGTAGTGTTTGACGAAGGTTTCCCGCAGTAATCCCTTGTTCATGTATATCACCTGGTGACTGGTGAATGAAACTTCGTGATGATCACAGATGACCTCATCATCTACTGGGATCACCTGCTGGAAATAACTGATTTCTTTTTACCTTCATTCACACACTACACTGCCCTGTACCAACATTTCTGGATGTGTTGCAATCCTGAAACACAAAGTTTTTTATACAGACACATTAAATGAACCTGACCTGAAATTATATGAAATATCTCGGGTTCACACTATCCGCAAAGAAATAAAGATTTATGTAAGAATGGCTGTATTATTTCCTATTTGTATTTTCTATATTGTTCCAACTTTTTCTGATTCAAGTTTGTAAAACTATATTGGAAGCTTGTCACTGAGTTGTTTTAAATAAGCTTGTAAAAGCCAGAGTTGTTTGGAGGGACAAAGAGTTGTAAAGTCATAGTGACCATACAGGCATCACTGTTGGCTTGCTGTCACATGAACCCTGACCTCGTAGTTCACTAATAGAGCATATTACTTCAGCACCGAGCTGTCCCAAACCGAACTCAGCAATGAACCTAACTGAAGCCACTGCCTTCTATAAAAATCTTTACATTGCCAAGATAGAGTGATAATGTGGCACAGTGAGGTTAGGAATGAGTTATGGTCTGACACTAAACTAGGTGGGCTAATAAAACACAGCTGTATATACAACTGTTGATGATTTACAAATGAATACATCCACTACGCAAGAACATGAAAAAAGGAACAAAACAGAAGAACAAAAAAAATAAAGTAATCTTTTACAGGGATTTTTTCACCTTCTCATAAATGTATTTATGAAAAGGCACAGCATTTTTAAATATACAACTCATAGCTGTTCTTATCAAAACAGAATAAATTAGGTTTAATTGACAACAAAAAATATGACATCTTGATCAACAAAATAAGTCAGTATATCTAGAACATTTCTCATTTACATTTTACCTTGTGATCGGTAACCTTTGTGCTCACTCTGTGAGTTGTCTCTTTTGCACACAATAACATTTTCCTCTGAATGTATCAGCATGAGTGCAACTGAAAAAGTTATTCATTCAGCATTAGAAACCAGAGTGCTAAGAAAGCATCTGATCTTTTCTTACATTTTCTTACGAACGCCTGCAGAGGGCGCTCTACACACACACACCACAGAGGACACATTTCCTTTATCTCTCTCAGTCAGCTTCAGGTTGAAACAGTGAAAACAGTGTATACAGCCGTATAAAGTCAGGGCTCATCTCTGCCTAAAACATGAAACCTTTACATAACTGATGACCAAAAGGGTGAACCTACACCTACACCTAAAGAATAAACCTTATTCACATATGGATTTATTTTCTGTAATATTATATGGTATATAAGATCATGAACATATGAGATAAATAAGACAGAAATATAAGAAATATTACCTTTTTCGTTCTTTTCATACTTTAACTTGTCTACAGTCTGACTGTCCACGTTTGACATGCTGAGTATCATTTCATGAAAGAATGTCTCACTTCTGGTATTTACAATGATTTAATTACTGGTAGAAATGTAGTCAAAACTACAAAATAAGACCCATGCTCTGATAAAATTCATAGATTCTTCAGTAAGACACTGGTCTCACAGAGACCAAAACAGGAAGGTGCTCAGGTGTTCGTCATTGAAACTGTTCACACTTGAAACACCTAAAATGTATATGACTTACCAGAACACATGGTTACACATATTTAATCAGAAAAGGTTCTCAATTCAACCTCTTTACTGTGCCATTATCACATTGCATTTTGGATACGGCCCATTATGACACAGTATGGCAGACGATATATCTGTTCAGTTCACCAGTGTCACCATTCAGCCATCCATCTAGTTATGGGGAGGGGGTGCACCTGGACCAGTCAAAGGTCTATCAAAGACCCAACAGAGCCCAACAGGATGAACAGCTGTCCACTGTTACACTCACTCTCACAACTACAACTATGTCACCGTATCGATCCCTGTCTCACTATTTATATGTAGTGTTGCTTCCTGAGATGTTTTGTTTAATGTGTCCAAGTAGTGAATATAGTAACGATTACACCTCTGTTTTCTTCAATTTCATAGAAAAAAAGAGACAAACAACAGAAATGAAATAAAGAAGTAAGAACAAAAACTTGATCCATAAAAGAAAACATATATTATTGTTCACATGCATGTGTCGTCCTCTTCTACTTTACAATGCCATTTGATTGAAGCTCTGGGACTTTTTGTAAGATCCAAAATACAGTGTAATGACTGCCGATACTTTTTTTTTTGTTTGTTTTTGTTTTTTGTTTTTTTTCCCAAGTCATGTAAAAGAAAAGTCTTTAAATGTTGGTAAGATGAATATAAAAAATATAAATTCTTTCCATCTTCTCAATTTCTTCAGTGTAATCAGTCCATTATAATAAAGCTGTTATATGACAGTAAACTGTAAATTATACCTGCTCTAGATATTCATAAATATTTTATTCACTCAAGGCGTTTTCAAGTCAGTAACACTAATGTGAGATAGAATTTGTTCAATCGTACCCAGACAAGTCTTCTGAAATTACACAAGTCAACGCTTGAGCAGTGTCCTTTTCTGAACACCAGATTTTGTCCAAAAGGAAAAGAAAAAGTCTGGTAGGACAAGACAAGTGTTTTTCTCAAGAAAAACACTCAAGAAAAGCAACTATCATGATAGTTTTTCAAACAGTATTTCCACAGTGCATTTATATATCGCACATGGTAACAGTTGTTATGCTTTACCAAGGTTGCTGTCATGAATCCCACCAACGTTTTCCTGAACCCATCCATTTCCACTAAATATTTCCTCTCAAGCTCACATGCTTGTTTCACAAGGTGGCGTCAAGCTTCCATCCAGACTAATGTGATTTTCTCCTTTTTCCCCACCCTGTTCTGCTCCTCCCATTTCTCCTCCATCATCTGCTCCTCCCATAGTTACTAGCTCCTGGGTGCAGTTCATTGAGCTAGCTTTAGATGGCAGTGGGCTAGAAACACTGCTTGAGCCAATGGCAGACTTTTCCATGTGATTCCTCCCTTGGTGACTTAAGCCTGTAAGATGCCCTTCACCTTCTAAGCCCCCAGCCATTGAGCCCTCACCTTCCTCCTGGGAGTTGCTTGAACTAACAGATAGATGACCCGGGGACGGAGACTGCTGGATCAGAGACTTTGCTTCAGGTGTTACAGAGCTAGGAGACATAGAAAACCTGGAGGCCATGTCATCAGAGGATAGTTGATCAGTCTTGACCGGAGTTGCCACAGGTGTCATCACTGCCATGAGGACATCATCTTGAGATCCAACAAAGTCAACCTTGAGACCTTTCATGTTTTGAGAGCTGCTATTATCTTGCACAGAACTACAGATACTTTCACAGGTTATCCCAAAGCTTTCCACACTCTGTGGCACCAATTGTTTGTCTCTAGTTTCACTTTCTTTGGGGCTAGATATAATCTCATACAAACCCTCTTTAATGACAGTCATTGGCTTGATGCTGTCAGTGCCCCGGTTCCCCTCCATAGTGGTGATCTGACTTAAATCCAGAGGTGGAGGGATACGCTGCTGCTTAACACCAGCTTGGGCTCCTTCAATACCGGGGAGCTGAGAGGTTCTTTCACCCCTTTCTACTGAAGAATCATCAGCCACACTGGAGCATTTTCCAGCAGTGCAGATTTTAGGTGAGGTTGGCCAACTTTGGGTAGAGCTTAAAACATTAATTTCCATCCCTTCCTCTATACTTTTGTCCCGCCTCTCCTGGAGGGCAGTAGTTTTGTTGTAAGCATCCTCGAGTCGCTTTGCACTGAGGTATTGAGGGTTAGTTTTGTTAGGCGAGGGTTTTGCACGTTCAGGGGAGCCTAGCTGAGCCACTTCTTGGTAGCATTGGGACCTGGAGGGGCTGCTCATCTCCACGTTGGTGTAGTGTTTGTGGTAGCTCCAACGACTAGGAGACAGGTGATTTTCAATTGGACATTTAGTTTCCTCTTTTTTTTCCACCAAAACATCTGTGAGCTCCATACTACGAGCAAATGCATCCTTTAGATTAATGGAAACAATGCTACCACTCCGTTTGGCTCTCTCAAGAGCTTCCCTCCTCTTAATGGCCTTTTCTTGTCTCTTCTGTTCTCTGTAGAACTCTGAGAAGTTGTTGACAATGATGGGGATGGGAAGAGCAATGACCAGCACACCTGCTATACAGCAGAGACCTCCTACAATTTTGCCCAGGAGGGTTTGTGGGTAAATGTCTCCATAACCAACTGTAGTCATTGTAATAGTAGCCCACCAGAAGGAAGCAGGAATGCTGGTGAATTTTGTGGCGTCCTCGTCCTTCTCAGCAAAGAACACCAAGCTTGAGAAGATCATAATACCCATGGCTAAAAAGAGGATCAGTAAACCCAGCTCATTATAGCTCCTTCGCAAAGTGAAACCCAAAGACTGGAGTCCTGTTGAATGCCTGGCCAGTTTGAGGATCCTCAAGATCCTCATAATACGAAAGATCTGGACCACACGGCGCACATTCTGGAACTGCATTACGTTCTTGTTGGATTCAGTTAGGCAAAGGGTCACATAGTAAGGCAGTATAGCCAACAAATCAATGATGTTCAGCGGTGCTTTGATGAAATTCCACTTGTTGGGTGCTGAGAGCAGTCGCAGTATGTACTCCATGGTGAACCAGGCAATGCAAACAGCTTCCACATGGGCTAGATTGGGGTTGTCATTGAACTGGCCAAATTCATCAACAACCTGAAGCTCTGGCAGGGTGTTGAGGGATAATGAGATGGTGGAAATGACGATGAACAGGATGGAGATCATGGCCAGAATCTGTAAGATGAAGACAACATTGTATGTATTAGCTTAGCATCATACATACCACTAAAGCTATATACAGATAAATTGATAGCCCCATTATTGCTTATACATATAAAGCCATAGCTTTGGAGATGGTAATCTCTGCTTTGGCTATGTGTCAGAAGTTATTTAACTCTGAATGAATTTGTCATGTTTTAATTTATTAAATTAAAACATAAACATAAATAAATACATAAACATACATAAATAAAACAGTTGCTCTGCTTGATGATCTTGAAAGTGGAGCTTTCCCATTGCAAAGTGCAACACTTGGAAGCAAAATTTTGTACAGTTGGTATTGGGCAACATTGTCGGACTGCAATAAATAACCCAGTATGTGTTCAAAAAACAAAACCTTAACCCTAAAAGCAGACCCTAATAATATGCCCCGGTGAAGAGAAAAACACAAGCCTGAATTTAAGAATGAATTTCGTGAGCATTTTACCTATTAAGTCACACATACTTTTGCTTGAAATGTTTTCTTCTTACTTGATTTTATTAGCATCAATTATCCAATTAAAATTAACATCTAATCTGACACTGAAGTCCAAGGCAGGAGATTCTCAGTTTTCCTAAGCTTTTCTTCATGGGATGGATGTCATGGAGAACTAATTGAAGTGGCCCCTTGGCTAGATTGTTTGATAATCTGTCAGTCATTTTGTCATAAATCAGTCTTCAAAGCAACCTGTGCTCCAGAGGATTTATTGCCATTATATATAACCTCTGTATTAGGCAACTGAATAAACTATAGTGTGTTAGGTGAACGAGAAAAGCTGAAGCATCAGTGGTTGGAGTCTCTCCCTACAGCCCTTGCTAGGACACTTTAGGATAATCGTAATAGGATTCTGTTGCTATCAATAGAAAGGATAGAGACAGGTCAGAAGTGTTTACTCATTCTTTCCTATCAGAACAGAAAGAATCAAGCAATTGCAGAACATCCTAAGAAAAAAATGATTGTAAAACACTGAGAGGAAACAGGTTTGTTCATACTTTAATTGTTTGTTATCTTTGAGATGTTAAAGATATGCCTCCTGATTATATTGAGTGTCCAGTGAAGGGTCTGTACTGTTTTACAGTGAAAAAAAAGGAAATACATGTCCTTTTTGCATGAAATGTGGCATGGATATATAGTAACATAATTACTGCATTATTGCAGCAACATCAAACTTTGCGGTGAAAAGACTGATATGCCTCTGCACTATTATGCCTTTGATCCAGTGGGGCCAAATTTGTTCATAATTAATTGCTTGATTGTATTTTGTGATCTCAGTTCATAATTAGCAGAACATCTGTAACAAAGAGTGCTGAGTTGCTAACCATTTTGGCATATTAAAAACAAGGTTAATGCTCTGGAAGACATACCTCAGGATGACAACTGAATTTCTCACTGAATGGCAATGTGTTGAGTAATGACGATACCAAGGCTACTAAAGCAACTTTGGAGCTAAACCAGCATTCTACCAATATTTGATGTTGTCAGCCAAAACAACTTCTTGAGATATCTGTGCAGACAGATACAATAGAAGGGCTTTCAAACCTTTTCTTTAGCCCATGAATAAACCCTAAATCATATATACAATAGAGCAAGGACCATGGGAGCTAGATAATGGACCAATGAAAGAATGGCCTCTTATACAAAGAATCATCCCTCATACTTTTTGCTAGTTCAGGACAGATGTATTGATAGAGTACACCCGGCCACCTCTCTTCTAATTTGTTGAAGAGTCTTGCAACAGCACTGCAATGTAGGTAAACCTCTAAGGAACTTTATTAATTTTGGATGACCACATTTTTCTCCCGGGGATCTCATCTTGCAAAATGATGTTGTACCAATTCAGTATAATCATAATTAATATGATTATATAGTATAATTTCCCTTTGGGATTAGGATAAGGAAGGTATAAGGATGTATTACTGAATTAAACTGAACTGGAAGATTTTGACAAGACAGAGATTATTTTTAGATTGGTTTTAGAAATTATTCTTTGATATTTTAATTTTAATTTTTGATACTGTTTTTTAACCATTTTAAATTTTACAATTTCTGATTGAACTAAAATGTAATAGTGGATATGATGAGAGATTTCTCTTATGAAATCATGTGAGTGATTCTCTCACCCAGTTCTGGTGAGGAAGCCTGTCAAGGTCATGACATGGAAATCTGATCTTTACAGCATTACACAAAGTACAGTACTTGCAAGTGTTTAGAAAAAGGCTTCTTGCCTTTGGACCTTTGAATAAAAATAAATAAATAAAATTAGGAGACACAGAGAGGGATGAAATAGAAAGGGGAAAGTGACAGAAAATCAAAGAGATAAAAAGCAAGGAAAGCAGAGTGAGAGTGTATCAAAGTGTGGCCACCCTACTGTGTCTTAATGGCTTAAAGGCTGCCAAATGCTGTGACCTTGTCACCAGGGACAGATTTTAAGAAGTACCAGGAACGCACAAGCTGCTTTAGAAGCTGCTCACTGGAGGAAGAATTAATTGAAGTCTAACATATAAGATTCATCTGATCAGTTATGTTTGTCTTTATATCACTAAAAGAAGTAATTCCTTCATCTCTTGTGAAAACCATGAATATATCCTGAAACCATAATATATATTTTTTAGAAAGTCTGCGTTGTTTTTACTAAATGCCATCCTGTAACTGTGTAAACTCTATGAACTATAAATCTTATCAAAGATTAACTTCTCAATGATGATCAGGAACAAATAATACTATTCTGATGGCTCTCGAGGACTCTGAGTCCAGAAGGATGGCAATTCACGGTCTTTGGTTTGGTCTCTGATTTAAGCTGTGCTTCAGTCTGTTGGTTGATTTATGAGTCACTCTATGCTTTCTTCTGTGGTTCCATCTTTGATTCAGTCTTTGGTTTCCCCTGTGGCTCGATCTCTGGTTCAGTCAGTGGTTGATTCTCTGGTTCAGTCTTTTGTTCATCCCCTAGTTTGGTCGCCAGCTCAGTCTCTAGTTTGGTCACTGGTTCGGTCTCTGGTTCAGTCTTTTGTTCATCCCCTGGTTTGGTCGCAGTTCAGTCTCTAGTTTGGTCAATGGTTCGGTCTCTGGTTCAGTCTTTTGTTCATCCCCTGGTTTGGTCGCAGTTCAGTCTCTAGTTTGGTCACTGGTTCAGTCTCTGGTTCAGTCTTTTGTTCATCCCCTGGTTTGGTTGGCAGTTCAGTCTCTAGTTTGGTCACTGGTTCGGTCTCTGGTTCAGTCTTTTGTGCATCCCCTGGTTTGGTCGGCAGTTCAGTCTCTAGTTTGGTCACTGGTTCGGTCTCTGGTTCAGTCTTTTGTTCATCCCCTGGTTTGGTCGGCAGTTCAGTCTCTAGTTCGGTCTCTGGTTCAGTTTTTTGTTCATCCCCTGGTTTGGTCGCAGTTCAGTCTCTAGTTCGGTCACTGGTTCAGTCTCTGGTTCAGTCTTTTGTTCATCCCCTGGTTTGGTCCTCAGTTCAGTCTCTAGTTTGGTCACTGGTTCGGTCTCTGGTTCAGTCTTTTTGTTCATCCCCTGGTTTGGTTGGCAGTTCAGTCAGTCTCTAGTTTTGGTCACTGGTTCGGTCTCTGGTTCAGTCTTTTGTTCATCCCCTGGTTTTGGTCGGCAGTTCAGTCTCTAGTTTGGTCACTGGTTCGGTCTCTGGTTCAGTCTTTTGTTCATCCCCTGGTTTGGTCGGCAGCTCAGTCTCTAGTTTGGTCACTGGTTCGGTCTCTGGTTCAGTCTTTTGTTCATCCCCTGGTTTGGTCGGCAGTTTCAGTCTCTAGTTTGGTCACTGGTTCGGTCTCTGGTTCAGTCTTTTGTTCATCCCCTGGTTTGGTCGGCAGTTCAGTCTCTAGTTTGGTCACTGGTTCGGTCTCTGGTTCAGTCTTTTGTTCATCCCCTGGTTTGGTCGGCAGTTCAGTCTCTAGTTTGGTCACTGGTTCGGTCTCTGGTTCAGTCTTTTGTTCATCCCCTGGTTTGGTCGGCAGTTCAGTCTCTAGTTTGGTCACTGGTTCGGTCTCTGGTTCAGTCTTTTGTTCATCCCCTGGTTTGGTCGGCAGTTCAGTCTCTAGTTTGGTCACTGGTTCGGTCTCTGGTTCAGTCTTTTGTTCATCCCCTGGTTTGGTCGGCAGCTCAGTCTCTAGTTTGGTCACTGGTTCGGTCTCTGGTTCAGTCTTTTGTTCATCCCCTGGTTTGGTGGCAGTTCAGTCTCTAGTTTGGTCACTGGTTCGGTCTCTGGTTCAGTCTTTTGTTCATCCCCTGGTTTGGTCGGCAGTTCAGTCTCTAGTTTGGTCACTGGTTCGGTCTCTGGTTCAGTCTTTTGTTCATCCCTGGTTTGGTCGGCAGTTCAGTCTCTAGTTTGGTCACTGGTTCGGTCTCTGGTTCAGTCTTTTGTTCATCCCCTGGTTTGGTGGGCAGTTCAGTCTCTAGTTTGGTCACTGGTTCGGTCTCTGGTTCAGTCTTTTGTTCATCCCCTGGTTTGGTCGGCAGTTCAGTCTCTAGTTTGGTCACTGGTTCGGTCTCTGGTTCAGTCTTTTGTTCATCCCCTGGTTTGGTCGGCAGTTCAGTCTCTAGTTTGGTCACTGGTTCGGTCTCTGGTTCAGTCTTTTGTTCATCCCCTGGTTTGGTCATCAGTTCAGTCTCTAGTTTGGTCACTGGTTCGGTCTCTGGTTCAGTCTTTTGTTCATCCCCTGGTTTGGTCGGCAGCTCAGTCTCTAGTTCGGTCACTGGTTCGGTCTCTGGTTCAGTCTTTTGTTCATCCCCTGGTTTGGTCGGCAGTTGAGTCTCTGGTTTGGTCACTGGTTTGGTCTCTGGTTCAGTCTTTTGTTCATCCCCTGGTTTGGTCAGCAGTTGAGTCTCAGGTTTGGTCACTGGTTCGGTCTCTGGTTCAGTCTTTTGTGCATCCCCTGGTTTGGTCGGCAGTTCAGTCTCTAGTTTGGTCACTGGTTCGGTCTCTGGTTCAGTCTTTTGTTCATCCCCCGGTTTGGTCGGCAGCTCAATCTCTAGTTCATTCACTGGTTCGGTCTCTGGTTCAGTCTTTTGTTCATCCCCTGGTTTGGTCGGCAGTTGAGTCTCTGGTTTGGTCACTGGTTCGGTCTCTGGTTCAGTCTTTTGTTCATCCCCTGGTTTGGTCGGCAGTTCAGTCTCTAGTTCGGTCACTGGTTTTGTCTCTGGTTCAGTCTTTTGTTCATCCCCTGGTTTGGTCGGCAGTTGAGTCTCTAGTTTGGTCACTGGTTCGGTCTCTGGTTCAGTCTTTTGTTGATCCCCTGGTTTGGTCGGCAGTTGAGTCTCTAGTTTGGTCACTGGTTCGGTCTCTGGTTCAGTCTTTAGTTGGATTTGTGCTTCAGTCTGTTGTTGTCTGTTTCAGTCTGGGGTTCAGTACATGGTTTGGATTTCAGACGAAGGATTTCAACATTATTGAGAGGGGAAGGATGTAGGAAGCAGAAGTAATTTATAGGATGCAAAGAGACAAAATGGAGTGAAGGCGTGGATAAAGTGACTGGGCAGAGAAACCTAAGTCTCAATCAATATGAAGGTATTTCTGGAATATGCACATTATCTGTGAGAAAACAGCTGTCCTTGCAGAAGTCTGTTTATTTATAAAGTCACATTATACTCTAAGACAGGTTTAGTGAGGTCTTTCTTACTAATTTATCTGCCAGTATTTCTAGATGTTTTACATTCATTAAGATTAATATTAGGTATACAGCGGTAACAGTGATATGAACTTCTTTATATAGTATTGCCAGGATGTATGTCCTCTCCTCTCTCTGTCCTCCATACTCTCCATGTCCTATCTCCCTCCTGTTTTCTTTCTTTACCCAGCTGGTTTCTTCAGTAGGTAGGTCCCCCCTCGTGATCCAGGTCCTACTTGAGGTTTCTTCCTCATAAAGTGAATATTTTCCTTGCCACTGTTTTACTTCAACAATAGCGATTTATTGAACTGGAATAGAGAGAAGCTTTTCTGGGATACAGAGAAGCTCATGATCCACTCAATGACTGCATGATGTCAATGTCAAATCATTAGCCCTCCACCAGGTAGATGATAGTGGGTATGAGGTGTTTCTGCCAAAATGTTGTTTGATTTTAACCAAAACTCCCTTAGTGATAAGGGAGTTAAGGCCAAAGATCTCCATCTTGGTCTCAAGATGGAGATAGGACTGTCCATAGGACATTGTTCACAAAGTGTTTGTGAACATTTTGTGAACCTCAGTCATGTTTCCATCTTATTTTTTGACTGGTGAGACTTCTTTTGGTCAACGAAACTCACGACGAAACTTCTGCTTGTGCTGTCATGGATTTTAACATTTAGCATGCTCATTGAGGCTTATGAAGTCTGGGAGTGTGTGCAGCTTTTGTTTTGACATTTGTCTGAGTGCTGCATGGTTTGACCTTTTGCTATAAAATGAACTTATTTTTTACCCATCCATCAATCCAACTATTAACTTCCCTTTATGCGAGTTCTGGTAGCAGGTGACACTGAGCAAGGAGACCCAGACCTCCCTCCCCCCGAAGTTCCCAAACTAGTCCAGAGACATAATCTCACTAGCATGTTTTGGGTCTTCCACAGCTTAATGAAGCCAACAGGACCACATGATCTGCAAAAAGTCAGAGACGCAATCCTGATGTCACAAAACTGGACCCCCTCCACTCCTCCTTAGAAATTCTGTCTATAAAAGTTATGAACAGAACTGTGAGAAAGGTCAGCCCTGACAGAGTCCCAGTCTCACTAGAAGTGAATTCAGCAACTACCGGCAATGCGGACCAAACTCTCACTCCGTTCGTACAGGGCAGGACCCCATACTGCTGAAACACCCTCCATAGGATTACCCAAAGAACATGCCTCCCTCCAGGACCCTAGTGAGGGTATAATGTTGGTCCAGGGTTCCATAGCCAGGACAGAACCCATGTTCAAGTTTGGACTGGATCCTCTTCTGCAGCACCACTGCATAGACCTTTCCAGGGAGGCTGAGGAGTGTGATATTTTTGACTTTCTGAAATCCTATTCTGTATATAGAGGATACAGCAGGACCTTAAAAAAAAGTTTTTATTTCATCATAACCTCACTTCAAATATGTAACATATTTTTATCTCATAATTTTGGAAAATAGTACTTTGAAACAAACAAACAAAGAGTAGTCTTAAAACTAAATGTTTCTGTATGATGGCACCAAAGGGTTCAGGGGATAGTTTATAATGGATCATCTTCTGACACCCATCTCAGTTACTGAAATTGTCTGCAAACCTGTGACACTAATTTATGACTTCCAAGTCCTTTGGATTAGTTTTGCTGGATTAGCTATGATAAACAATTAGAATTACCAAAATAATGATCAGACAGAGTTTATAAGGTCACAAACAAGCGCTGAGTTCAGACATTTGAAGGTGAACGATGGTCTTCAGAGCCCCATGTTACACATTACACACTAAGAAATCTCTTTTTTTTTTTTTTATTGCTTTGCAGACAGTATGAACTCTCAATATTCCATATTCTTTTGTCATCAGTTTATTTTCACTTGGTAAATCTGTTTTTGCATTTCAGGGCTGCAACACATACAAAAAAAAAAAAAAAGAAAGTTAGATAGATGATTTAGTGTTAGTAAGGGGGCGAATTCCCAATAGGTGATAATAGATCTTCCTCCGCTTGTCACTAAATCTTCCTCAAATAATCTTCTAAAATCTTCAAAGGGAGCTTGGAAAAAATGTGTACATTTCTCTCTATAAGTACGTTGTTGTTGTTGTTGTTGAGCAAAGATGAAAAAGACCATCCAGACTGTTATCAGCAACAAGTCCAAAATCTAAAAAAGAAAAAGAATCTAATGATGGTATGGGGTTGCCTTTGGCAAAGCTCATTTACACTTCTGTAATAGAAGCATTAATGTAGAAAAGGATAACTAAGGTTTAGAGCAGGGGTTCCCAAACTCTTCAACCCGCGACCCCCAAAATAACGGTGCCAGAGACTGGCGACCCCCACTATCCCCGGATGTGACTGAAAAAATAAAATGTGCGCACAGGCCATACGCACAAACACGGGCTTAACGACAACACAAAAGAACAGAGCAGCCTGTTATGATTTTACATATAGAAATTTACTGTTTGATAAAAGCAGAATACCTCAGTCAAAATAATATCTATGTAACATGAGTGCACAGTATTACTGTCATGTGCAAACCTAACTTTAACATTACTTTAATGGTTAATGGTATTAAAGCATCCGCTTTGTGATGTTTACTGTGGAGCCGTAACCTGACACCTGCAAATGATGCTATGTTAATCTGTCTTAATCACCTCAGGAAGAAAATCTGTAGTTTTATTTTAATTTTAACTACCATGTTTCAAAATTTTTACAACTATGGCTGAATTTTTCTGTATTTTATTTTTTTTTTATTTATTAGATTTATATATATTAAAAAAAAGATTTATGGAAATCATTTCGCGACCCACCCCACGGCATCCTGCGACCCCCCGGGGGGTCCCGACCCCCACTTTGGGAACCACTGGTTTAGAGCATGCTGCCTTCAGGACCATATCTTTTTCCAGGGACATCAAATCATTCTTTACGAGCATACACACTTGTGGACACTTCCCCCTCTTAAAGAGTTGGTTGCAGAAAGAAAGGTACAACATTTCTCTCATCATTTGGGAACAACAAAGAACAATCAGCACACTAAGTATTACAAGCAGATGGCAACAATATGAAGCTTAACTGTCCAAACATTTTTGGAATGTTGCAGACCAGAAATGCAAAAAGAGACACAAGTGGGAAAAAAACCCATCAACTATAGTGGGTTAATACTGTCTGCAAAGAAATGTTGTCAAATAAGATATACAACTATTTCTCCTTTATTTCCCTATATTTTCCCAGTTTCTAGATTGATGGTTGTGTCTTTCAGGGTGTCAGCAGCACCCTGGTCTTGAGGGTGGTGGATGTGTAGGTGAGGGTCTATAAAAGCTTGGTGACGCCTAGTGATGCCTCATTAGGACGGAGACCGGAGGAGGGACTTAGACTTGGCTCCCAGCCATGCCATTGTTTGAATCCAACATTGTCACCTGCTTTTTTTTTTTGTCTTTTTGACTTTCTTTGCCCCACACATTAGCGACTTTATTACACATTAAAAGTAATTTAAACAGATGTTGTACCAAATCCAGTTATCCAATTAGAAAATCAACCACTATAGTTATGGTTGGGATAACAATATGGTCAGCTTTTAAAGAGCATGTTTAAATACAATTAAAACATGTCTCCTGACAGAATGTCACTCCATGAATGACTGCACATCCAAAAGCGACTCTTTGAGGGTATGACTTGGGATTTTGAATGGTTTGGATTTCTGTGATTCCCTCCTTCTGCAAAAAATAATATTTTCAACTGGAGTTTCTGAGCAGAGGTTAATACCAAATACTATTTCCTGTTTCCAAGCTGTATGTTTCCTTATTTGTGAGAAATTAGCATAAACAAGGTTAATAGCATTTGAAAAACCAAATAGATTTACTTCAGACTTGGATTTACTATCAAAGACAGTTGGAAAGCTGGTATGATCATCACTTTTTAATAGCCTGTATAATCTGAGCATTATCTGCTGTCCAAGAAACAACTCGAAATGCACTCGGAGAGCGCAGACCTCCGCCAAGCACAACAGTTCCCCCATACAGAGATTTACAGATTGCAATAAAATCCGAGTTCTGGATCAGATCCGGATCAGCCTTTGAAATTTGATAGAGGTTTCCATTGTCAATCCCTGAGTGAAATTTCATGAGTTTTGAGCAATAATAGAGATATTGAGATATTGAGAAACTAAATTTTCGGCCCGTTTGACCACAATGTTATCAAAAATTTTCTTCCGGATCACACCCAAAATGAAATAAGTTCTTCTTTTTCACATTTCTGACAACTCCTGAAAATTTCATCAAAATCCATCCATAACTTTTTGAGTTTTCTTGTACACAGACAGACAGAGGTAATTATAATAGCTTCTACAGAAGATAATGTGTCTAATAGAAGGTGAAGAGTCTTTAAAGATGCCCCACATTAAAAAAAAAAAAATCTGTATTGTGGAGGTAACAATTTTATAGGAAGCAGAAGGAGGCCAAGAACTGAACCCTTCAGGGAAAACCACCAGTCAGACAAGCTGTTGTGGAGAGACATGTATTCTGTACAACAGAGAAAGTATAAATATAACAAGAATAGGCACAGACCTGGGAACAGACCTTTATTCAGATGGAGGTCTAAATGATTAAAGAAGATGCTATACTCCAACCAAACCAAAAATAAACAATAACCTTTGATTGCAACCTCCTCTCTTCAATAAAGTGCCCAAATCTTGTGGTAACAAATCCAATCCAATTAGAAAATCAGTCATCAGCTGGTAAGGTGGTAGAGAGGGTTGTCTGGTAACCAGAAAGTTCTGGGTTCGATCCCCATGCTCCCCTGGCTACATGTCGAAGTATCCCTAAGCAAGATACTGAACCCCAAGTTGCTCCTGATGAGCATGTGGCACCTTGCATGGAAGCCTCGGTCATCAGTGTGTGAATGGGTGAATGTGACACATGCTGTAAAGCACTTTGACTAGTAGACTGGATTTACCATTTAGAGGTTTGACTTGTCAGCCATCAACGCAGGAAAATTATGTTTTAATGCAATACATTGTAAGATTTTCTAGATTTCCTATCCTTAACCATGTAATTACTTAAGGCCAACTTAGTCTAGAAATTTGTGACGTGCAACACGCAGTGAAACAGTGAATTTGAAGATTTGACAGTAAAGTTAGATGAAAACAGCAGTGATTAGGGCGGGACTTGAACTCAGCTGAGTGTTTCCTTCATATCCATCAGCCTGCATCAAATCATCATGTGTTTCTCTGGTAGAAAAAGATATGATGGAAAATAAATTGACAGAAATGTGAACAGATAAACATGTTTAGAATTTTCACCTTGGAAATGAAGTTGGATTCAAAAATCCAGATCTAATCACTTTCACTAAATTGTCTGAGCATTGAATTTATCAAGATTTATCTATCACTGTTTTGAGTGAGTGCTAAACAAGCTGTGATGTCACATGTCACATGTCATGGCACATTTGACTGTGTGAGTGTTTGATTCCCGCAGAAACAGAAGATAACCTACTGAATCCAATCAGAAATGCTGCTGTGAATGAAATCTCAGTGATGTCAGATGAGAGCTGTTATGAAGCAAAGCTTTTCAGATGGCAGCTTTAGAGCCAGCCACTGGGATGCTACTGGGAATGAAGCAGATGTGACTGGGAAACAGATCTGAATGACTCCATGGGTCAAATATTATCGTTGTCATCCTAAAGACTGGAGATGTGCAAAAGTACAGAATTCAAGTGTGAACTTGAATTTCCGTAAACTTATCTTTATTCAAACATTATATATGTACTGAACTTCCTGAAGTTATACCTGTCAGTTAAAAATCCAGCCAGTCACCTGTCTGATAACTAGAGACCTGTCCAGTGTGGGCGTTCGTTAAATGTCTGGACATTTGTTACAAAGTAAATCCAGGTAAAAGTTCAAAGTAAATATTCCATGATGCTTTAGTGAGGTGTCGTGCTTCACACCAACCCCACCCCCCCCCCCCCCCCCCCCCCCAACCCCCACCCCTCCTTCCTGCAGGTCAGACAGAGGAAAGGACATGCTAGTCAACCTGCCAACAGTTAGCCTCTTTACAGCAGGTGCAGTCCTGCTAAAAGCCCTAAAGGAGATTAAATCTTACCCCTAAGTCATACTTCATGCATGTGTGTGTGTGTGTGTGTGTGCAGACACTGAACTGAATAAAAGAGCTTTGACTGGTAACTGAAAGCATCAAACAAGAAACTGATTCAAAACCATCAATGTTTGAGGATAAGTGTGTGTCAAGCTAAAAATGCAAAAAAAAAAAAAAACAATTAAAAAAAAAAATCAGAATCAAGAGGGTTACACAGGTAATGTAAGGTGAATGTAACTAACCTCTATAACATTTAATACTGACTAAATTAAACAGAAATTGTAAAAAGGATTGTCTCTGATTCTGAATTGCAGCATGTGCGTGTGTGTGTGTGCGTTTGTGTGTATTAGCTTCTGATGCAGCATATTTTCCACATACACAGGTAATACTTCCTTTCTAATCAGGGCCAGCACTGAGCTGGTGATGTCAACAGGAAGTAGCGCTCCTATTGGTTATGTGCTGAGCTGCATCACAACACATGTCAGTGGAGGCCTAAGCAGCTTCCCTCCTGCTGACACCACACTTCCAACATGGTCACGAGGCCTTTTAAAGGCCAGCGCTGGGGTATTTTTAGAGCCAACAACTACCTGCAAACTCTGCACTGCTCATATGTAAGTGAATACACTGCAAATATTCCTAGATATATACCTAAGATCAGTCGGAGCTGGGACATGGAACAGGAAAACAGGAAAAACCCATAATATTTCTTAATTTAATTTGTTAATATACATCCCTTTTTTTTAATTTCAGACATGTTATACATTCCAACAAAATTGGGATAAGCGTTTAGTGCTAGTAAGACAAATAATGATGTTGTTTCAAAAAGGTGATGACAACAACTAAGTGTAACAATGATTATCCAAATGCATGAAAGCATTAAATGCTGCATGTTTGAGGCTCAACGATGGGTAAAAGATATTCATGTTGTCAACAGATGTGAGAGAAGATCTACAGCGCAGATTCTTCTGACCATGATGATCATGATCGTGTGATGGTCTGTTCCAGAAGCCTCTGAGATGTTGACCCCAGCTCAAAAACCACTTTAGCCTTGGAGTTACAGTTTTACACTGTAAAGGTTTCAGTGCCATTTGTGTCCACTGATGAACGAAGCATATAGATGCAGGGTCATCTGAGGGATCTGAGATTACAGCTGTCCATCTTAGATTTGTGCTGTTGTCCTTTCTATTTTCCTTTAATGTTTTAATGGTGTTTTTAATGATTTTAGAGTGGTGGTACAGATACGCAGTTCTTAACGTTCCCCATTCTACCAGTGCAACATTTTTTGGAATGAGTTGCACACCTGAAATGCAAAAATTGATGTATAGTCACAAATTAATTGGAGATGATAAGAAAAAAATGTAGAATACCCCCCACCCCCACCCCCCCATTTTTTTTCTATTTGCATCTCCCACATCATCCCGACATCCCTTGATTTAGGATTATACAACATATACACATGATAAAAACCCTGTGATATGTGTCAAGCAAAGCCCCATGCTGTCTCTTTTCTGCTTCCCAGGTACAGGTGAGCCACAGCCCACTTCATCAGGCTCCTGAGTCTGGATGCAACACTGCTGTCAGCTTTAACACTAACACTAATGCAAAAATACACTAAAACCTCATCAAACCCAGGGATATAAATAAAAGCAGAACAAATTCAGTCAGTAGTGGCAATAATGATTCACTTCAACTATTGTTAGATTAGACTGACGGTGAGAGGAAACTAGGAAGTAGCTAACAGCAGAGCTCATATCCTGTTACTCTGCTCAGTCAGAAGTGATTGTAAGGGAGCTACAAATTCATTTAACCACTACTACACTCATGTTAAATCATTGAAATATTAAAGAAAATGCCATGATTGTGATGTCATCAGCCATATTGTTGTTTTTGGTAAGAACATGCAAAGAAAACATCTCCTTGCACAGTCTCACCCCATGTTCAATGTAACAAGCTGTCCTTTCTTTATTAATGCTCTGCAATGCATGTGTAATATTCATAATGTCACACATGGTAATACACCACTGGATGCTGCTACTATTAGCCACCTACTTGTCTCAAGGTTTCTGCCTACTGTTTTTTTTAATATTGTGTTTTATCTTGTATTGTGTAAATATATATATTTTTTTTTTTTTCTTTGCATATTGGAGATTGTACATACTTTATCCATTCTATGTGTATGTGTGCACTCTATGGGGCAGCTTTGAATCTCATGACACTCTATTCTATTCTATTCTATTCTATTCTATTCTATTCTATTCTATTCTATTCTAATGCTCTGCAGAACAGGTGATCACCTTTCCCAAAACAACAGCATCACTGAAATGATTGTAGCATCCTTCCATAGTTCAATTCTTTCCTCTTCTCTCTCATACCGGTTGTACATTTACTGTCTTCCTTCTTTAGTCATCAGGATTTAGTGGTTTTCACAACATCACATTCATCCATGTCAAACCCAGAGCACTCAAGTTGAAAACACAATGAATATGATTGCTTGTGTTGTTACCGAAGACACTCAGTAAACATCGACAGTAATGGTGGTAACTGACAGATAGTCAAACCTGTTTTGACAACAACAACTTTAGGCAAGCGCTTTGGTAGCTCTGGATCAGACCTGTACAAGGCATTTATTAAACTTTTCCTTTTCACAGAACTGTCTCAGCTCAGAGACATTTGTGTCTTTGGTGTGGACGGCTATCTTGAAGTCACAGCATCTCAGTAGGGATGAGGCCCTCTCCAAAAGGTGGACTTTCTTTTCCTGAAGCCATTCTGTGGTAGGCTCATTTCCAACGTTAGGGTCACTGTCATGCTGCATCATTCAGATTCTACCATGTTTCAGCTGATGGACAGCCACCCTGTCCTCAATCTGACAAGCTAGCACTTGTAGGATATTTCTATTAAGAATTAATTTTCTCTTCCATGATAGCAGTGAAACCAAACTAAGTTATGCTTCCTTTATCATACTTCACTGTTTAGACAACGGGTGGTTGTTGCTCCATCCATAGTGCTGAGTGTTCTTTATTGCACTGTGAATTGCCAAAGGCCTCCTTCAGCTGTTGCTTATGTGTTTCTCATTGAGTTTTCTGCATTGAGCCTTTAAAGTCAACGTGGCTAGATGGCAACATCTAAGAAAATAAGTTACAGTACTAAATGATCTTCATTAACAGAAGGTTTGTCTTATTGTGAATTAATGGACACTTAAACACTTTAAGATGACTTTGTTTCTTTTCAGGGTTTTGCAGATAAATAATTCAGGTCATACGTCTCCGGTAATTTATTTTTATGAGTCATGGTTCACATCAGTGGCTGCTTCTTTTTAACAGAAAACTTGCAATGTTTGATTATCTTTTGTCAGTCAAGCTAGCTCTAAAGCACACCTCCAAGCTCCAGCTAATGACACCAATCTGCAAAAACCTGCACATCAAAAAGGCAGGGACAGAAAATGTGAAACTGTAGGACTACACAAGAACAGCTCAACACAGTGAAACATGTTTCCCATCAGGCTTATCAGCAGTCATTTCCTTATCCTGTGCTAATTAATGTAGAACCTGTCACATTCAGGTAACAGGTTTGCATATTTAGCTTCCCAAAGCAAAGACCGGGGGACTTTAATTCTGTTCTGACAGGTCAGACATGTGGTGTCTGTGGTGCAGACTGGGTCGTTACCTTTGCAGCGATGGAGGAGCTGGGTTTCTCCAGCAGATCCCACAGCTGCTGGCGTTTGTCGGGACAGCAGCCCTGGTCCTCCTCCTCCCCCTCCTTCTCCCTCAGCGTCTCCGCCTCTCTCCTCAGCTCTTCATTCATCTGCTCCTTCTTCTGGTGGTACCGGGCCTGGCAACAGGACTCCAAGTAGATCTCATCGATGCCCCAGTAGTCCAGCTCCTGGCCGAAGGAGAGCGCGCACATCTCCTCCATCATGTGCAGCTTTCCGGTTCTGTAGAAGTTCAGGATGGAGGAGAAGGCCACGGGATGCCGGTCGAAGAAATACTCGTTCTCTGAGAGACTGTAGTCGTCGCAGATCTCCAGCAGGGATTCGTGGGTGTTGCAGTCTCTGAGCCGGCCCAGACGAGTTCTGGGCAGCCGGTCCAGTGTCCTCCACAGCACCTCATGAGTGAGACCTCCCACATTCAGCCTGACCCGCCGGGACCGGGCTTTGGTGCGGATGATGTCAATGGGTTCAGGGGGAAGCAGGGGGGCGGCAGCAGGCCGGGGGTTGATTTTAGGGGTGCTGAAATTCACTCTGTCAGTCATGTCTGGTCTCCGTGCACGGCTGTCTGACTGTTCTGGGGGAACCACTGACAGAGGTGGTTCTGGTGTAGGACCAGTGAGATCCGTTTAGAGAAGGTTTCCCTGACCCACCAAACTCAGCCGGCTGTGTTCAGGCTGCTGTAATCCTGCTGAGATCCATGGCTGCAAAAACAGAACAATGTATATCTCACATATCTGACCAGGACCAAATACAACAGTTCTGCTTTTAAAACGTTACTGGAGACAAAAATATAACAATATGTGTCCATCATTAAGGTACCCACTGATTTATCCGTGCTTGACTCCCTAACCAATGCTTAAATGGATTCAGTTATTTAGAAATTTGATGAAATTTGGCAAATATCAAAAGAATGACAGAATGAGTTCCTTGACATTTGAACTTGTACTTTAAATACTAAAAATACTAGTCAATGACAATAGCAATTAGCAATGATGGCCCAGATCTTTAATTATCATCGGCCCCTAAATCTAAAATAGGCTGACAAATCACAATTTGTTTGGGGTTTTTTTGTTTCTGTTTTTTTTTTTATCACGTTTCATCAGTTCTGTTTGGGGACAGCACATTTTATGACAACTGGAGTCTCAAAGATGGCGGTGGATCAGCGGTTAGAGCTGCTAGCCCTCTAGTCTTAAAGTCAGCCTGTTGTAGGTTGAAGTGAACTTAAGCAGGAAACTGAAGCCCAAATTAGTCCCCAATGTGTTCATCTGGGGTATAATTATTGTTGTTTATAAGGTGACTATGTAATCGAATCACTTCTGAATGAGTATATTTGATTTGTGTGAACAGATAAATGATAAACAGGTCTGCTGCTCCCTCTCTTTCTCTCTCTCTATATATATATGTGTATATATATATATATATATATATATATATATATATATATATATATATATATATATATATATATATATATACATATACATATATATATGTGTATATATATATATCTATATATATATATATACAGACACACACACCATATATATATATATACATATACACACACATATATATATATATATATAATATATATATATATAATATATATATATATATATATATATATATATATATATATATATATATATATATATATATATATATATATATATATATATATATATATATATATATATATATAGACACACACACACATATATAATATACATACACACATATATATATATGTGTATATATACATATATACTGTGCACTGTGTACACACTTCACTGTTATTTAAATGCTCTGCTGCCATATGAACTAAAGCATCATAACATTTGTTGTTCAAACACTTTTAACATCAGCACTTGTCAGTAACACATATTTAGTGTAAATCTCATCTTAAAAAATGTCAAATAAAATAAAGCTTATTGCCACTGCCAGGGCATTAATGTCATCCTCTTATTTATTAAAAATGTTTAAAAAAAAGTCCAACAACAAAATCCTGAGCCACAATCAGAACATTAAAACAGGTAATTTCTCAGGTAACAGCAGAAACTTTTAACGGGGAGTTCAACTTGTCAGTTGTTACAAATAACCTTGTTTCTGTTGAATCCTCCATCTGGGAGAACTTTAAAATGAAAATGTCCATGTTAAAGTTCAGTAACTTCACTGCTCTCCATGTCTGTTTGAACTTTTCTGCATGTTTTTCCACCAGTTGTCTTCCGGTTCCGCAGCAGCCAGAAATAGACTTTTCAAAATAAAAGCATGTGAGCAACATGTGTTTTAATGCACGACAAAATAAATATCAGCGTTAATAAACTAATGAATTAATGCGATAATAACAAGTTATCTTGCCCAGCCCTAATATATACATATATACTTTTCTTTTTTTTAATCATAGAAATTAGACAAAACCAAAGTAATGCTTTTTTCCTCTGGATCTGTCAAATTGGCAAATGATGAAATCGTAGGCTCAGGTTTTGCAGTGAGGTTGATTTTAAACCCTCATGAGAGAAAAACAGCATATTTGTCCTGAGGGCCTTTCTTCTGTCGGACTGTAGTTTTCTGAGTGTAAGAGGTCCTCTGACTGCGAGACCTTTATCTGATTGTGTAATACTCCACAAATCCCAGCCACGGCATTAGGCTTCGTCTCCCCTGGCTCATGTCTACCTCAGTTAATTATAGACCATCTATCTTCTCCTGGGACATTCCTAGGACACACGCCTATGTCAGGAACCAAGCTGCTATGTCACTATTAAAATCCATTCCAATCACTTTTCTGAAATATAATCAGCTGCTCTACATAAACCTATAAGTGAATACCTAAACTTAACAAAAACAATTGATTCAGTGAACTCAGTGGACTTTAATTATTGAATGGATGCATTAAGTGAAAAAAAAGTCCCCCCTTTTCTTTATGACAGCAGAACAAATAAGTTACATGGTTATTTGACCCGAGGAATGAAACCAGTTCCAAAAGTTAAGGAAACATGAAGAGAAAAGGTTCTTTTTTTTTGCTGTTTTTTTTTTAATGTCAGAATGATTAAGCAGACTTATGTTAAACTCATGACTATGTTGCAACTATTCATTCAGATTAAAGAGATTAAAAAGACATGGAAAGAGGACAGGTAACTTTCTGTCTGTTCTGTTCATGAATTAATCCCCTCACAAACCTTGAATTCATTGAGTACACTGAAGTACATTTAAAAGCCTTTTAAATGAAAGAAAGTCTGAGCCTACCTCTGTGGAAACTGCTGAGACTTATGAAAAGCTGAACTTTTTGCCTCCCAGGACATCCCACCATGGCCGCCCTTCAGTTATCCCAGCTGCTCCTGTCCCCTCTGGCGGCTGACTTCCGAATCCTGCTTAGAAAGACTCTGACATGTGGGCAGCGACATCGTGGCAAATTATCTCTAAATTACAAAAGAAGTGTATTAGTGTGTGGTGAAATAAACACAGCTCATACATCAAGAGAAATGTGAACCAGCTGAAAAGCTGCTGGAGAAAGAGGGAGAGAGAGAGAGAGCGGGAGGAGAGAGGGAGGGAGAGGAGGGGGTGGGGAAGAATGGGGTGGATGTTGTAATTGGATTGAGGCGTTCAGCACCGAGGACAGCTCCAGATCAACGGCTTGCTTCCAGCTAAACTCAGCACACTCTTTTCCTCCCTTTCCGGCTTCTGTGGCTGGCCTGAAAGCCTGAAAGCCTGGAAACCTCCAACCACAGACTCCCAGCAGCCACTGAAGACTTACACCTTACATCACATTCAAACATAATAATGGGGTAAAATGTGGGGCAGACTGCCCTGAACAGGTGGAGTCCAAGGCAGGGTGTGCTTTGTTTTTTAAGGAGCACTGTAAGGTATGAGGGGCCTAGGTTATGGGGGGCTTTCAATGTAAGGAATATGATTTTAAAATGAACATGGGTGCGAAATGGAAAGCTGAAGATGGAGGATGGAGAAATAATGTAAGCAGCTGAGTTCTGGACGAGTTGAAGTCTATGGAGGAATGCGTGAGAAGGGCATTAGTTATTGAGACAAGGTGTGACGGGGGCGTTAATCAGTATGACTGTACTACTTGAGGTGAGTGATGGACAGAGGTGAAGTAAGATGTAAGTGAGCAGAATAATGATGTTTACAGTGCTGTGAAAGAGAGCACTGTACTGGATGCCATTACATTACTATTACTGATGCACAGTAGACTATTGACCTGAGGAGGAGAAGGGATAATAGAGTTGTCATTAGATAATGAAAAACAGATTTGGAAATACAAAAAAAACACCTAAGCTCTTATCAACTAATGTTTTATCTCAGTGAAATTAATTTAACTATCTAGTGATAGATAAGGATAACAAATTAGTCATCAGCGTTCCAAAATCAATATTCTTGTTTAACATAATGTATCTAGTCTTCTTATCCGGTATTTTAAAAAAGGAGCAAGATCACACAATTTCAATACACAACCCCAATTCCCAATAAGTTGTAAGGCTGTGTAAAATGTAAATAAAACAGACTAAAATAATTTGAATATCTCACTCATATTTTATTCCCAATGGAACATATCAGCTCCTCCATGAGTCACCACCTTATCATGGTGGAGGGGTTTGCGTGTCCCAGTGATCCTAGGAGCTACCGTTGTCGGGGGCTTTATGCCCCTGGAAGGGTCACCCATGGCAAACAGGTCTCTAGGTGAGGGACCAGACAAAGTGTGGCTCACAAAGATCTCTATGATGGACAAGAACTATGGACCAAGGTTTCCCTTGCCCGGACGCGGGTCACCGGGGCCCCCCTCTGGAGCTAGGCCTGGAGGTGGGGCTCGGAGGCGAGCGCCTGGTGGCCGGGCCCCATGGGCAAAGCCCAAAAGGGAAACATGGGCCCCCACTCCCGTGGACTCACCACCTGCAGGAGGGGCCATAGAGGTCGGGTGCGCAGTGAGCAGGGCAGTGGCCGGATGCGGGGACCCTGGGGAGCTCCCTGGGGAGCTTCTGCAGCCGATCCTCGGCTGCAGAAGCTAGCTCTAGGGACGTGGAATGTCACCTCTCTGGTGGGGAAGGAGCCTGAGCTGGTGTGTGAGGTTGAGCGGTTCCAACTAGATATAGTTGGACTCACCTCGACACACGGCTTGGGCTCTGGAACCAGTATCCTCGAGAGGGGTTGGACTCTTTTCCACTCTGGAGTTGCTCTGGGTGAGAGGCGCCAAGCTGGTGTGGGCATACTTATTGCCCCCCGACTTGGCGCCTGTACATTGGGGTTTACCCCGGTGGACGAAAGGGTAGCCTCTCTCCGCCTCCGGGTGGGGGGACGGGTCCTGACTGTTGTTTGTGCTTACGCACCAAATAGCAGTTCAGAGTACCCACCCTTTTTGGAGTCCTTGGATGGAGTATTGGAGAATGTTCCATCTGGGGACTCCCTCGTTCTGCTGGGGGACTTCAATGCTCACGTGGGCAATGACAGTGAGACCTGGAGGGGTGTGGTTGGGAGGCAGGGTTGAACCAGAGTGGTGTTTCGCTGTTGGACTTCTGTGCTCGTCATGGACTGTCCATAACGAACACCATGTTCAAGCATAAGAGTGTCCACATGTGCACTTGGCACCAGGACCAGGACCGCTGGATTGGCAGACTGGGGTGGTGGTCCCCCTCTTTAAAAAGGGGGACCAGAGGGTGTGTTCCAACTACAGGGGGATCACACTCCTCAGCCTCCCTGGGAAGGTCTATTCAGAGGTCCTGGAGAGGAGGGTCCGTCGGAAAGTCGAATCTCGGATTGAGGAGGAGCAGTGTGGTTTTCGTCCCGGCCGTGGAATGGTGGATCAGCTCTACACCTTCTTCAGGGTCTTGGAGGGGGCATGGGAGTTCGCCCAACCAGTCTACATGTGTTTTGTGGACTTGGAGAAGGCGTTCGACCGTGTTCCCCGGGGATTCCTGTGGGGGGTGCTTCGGGAGTATGGGGTGCTGGACTCCCTTGTATGGGCTGTCCGGTCCCTATACGACCAGTGTCAGAGTTTAGTCCGCATTGCCGGCAGTAAGTCGGATTCGTTTCCAGTGAGGGTTGGACTCCGCCAAGGCTGCCCTTTGTCACCGATTCTGTTCAATACTTTTATGGACAGAATTTCTAGGTGCAGTCGAGGTGTTGAGGGGATCTGGTTCGGTGGCCTCAGGATTGGGTCTATTTGCAGATGATATGGTTCTGTTTGCTTCATCGAGCCGTGATCTACAACTCTCGCTGGAGCGATTCGCAGCCGGTTGTGAAGCGGCTGGGATGAGAATCAGCGCCTCCAAATCCGAGACCATGGTCCACAGCTGGAAAAGGGTGGAGGGCCCTCTCCGGGTTGGGGATGGGGTCCTTCTCCAGTGGGGAGTTTAAGTGAAGGAGTTTAAGTATCTCGGGATCTTGTTCACGAGTGAGGGAAGGATGGAGCGGGAGATCGACAGACGGATCAGTGCGGCATCCGCAGTGATGCGGGTGCTGCGCCGGTCTGTTGTGGTGAAGAAGGAGCTGAGTCGGAAGGCGAAGCTCTCGATTTACTGGTCGATCTACATTCCCACCCTCACCTATGGTCATGAGCTTTGGGTAGTGACCGAAAGAAGAAGATCGCGGCTACAAGCGGCTGAAATGAGCTTCCTTCACTGGGTGGCCGGGCTCTCCCTTAGAGATAGGGTGAGAAGCTCGGTCATCCGGGAGGGCCTCAGAGTAGAACCGCTGCTCCTCCGCATCGAGAGGAGCCAGATGAGGTGGCTCGGGCATCTGCCTCCTGGACGCCTCCCTGGTGAGGTGTTCCGGGCACGTCCCACTGGGAGGAAACCCCGGGGAAGACCCAGGACACGCTGGAGGGACTATATCTCTCGGCTGGCCTGGGAACGCCTCAGGATCCCCCCAGAGGAGCTGGAAGAAGTGGCCGGGGAGAGGGGCATCTGGGTTTCCTTACTCCGGCTGCTGCCCCTTGGACCCGACCTCGGATAAGCGGAAGAAGATGGGTGGATGGATGGATGGATGGAACATATCAGATGTTGCAACAGACATTTTACCATTTCATGAAATATATTAGCTAATTTTGACTTTGACTGCAGCAAAGCAGCTGTTGTAAAAATATTACTAATGGTGTATATTAGTTTACCAATAATTGATTGGGGTTATAGTGACGCAGTTGTATAACACTTAAACAAAGCACTTGACAATCGGACGGAGGGTGCAAGAGTGGATTTAATCTCCATTTGTATGCAAGCAGAGATGGTCATTATCGATGGACCATTAGAGATCATCGGTATCAATACGTTGAGCCTTGAGCTAAATTCTTCCGACAGCTACGTGTCTCAAAAATGATAGATGAGCAATATACCGCATTGGATTAGATATTCTACATTAGATATCAATATCACGAGAAACAGGCCATGGTGACCTGACCCTATTTTCAATACAACACTCACCACTTTTTGTTGTACATGTGACAAGCTTATCTAGATCACAGCAGTAAAGCACACAGTTCCCCCCCAAAGGGGCACCGCCCACAACTGCCAGCTAAAAAGGGGATAATGAACCGCAATCTACTATGTGTGACCCAGTGTTGTACCTGTGCGAACGTGAACTGAACTCGCTCTCTTTCATCTTGACGAGCGTCGGGTGTGAATGAGTTCATTTGGGCAGTTGGGAACGACGCTCTTTCAAAGTTCACGCACGGTCAAAACCATTCTAGGTTTCCAGCGAACCCCATTTAAAATCCACCACAAACGAGCCTGATATGTATCTGAGGAAATCAATCAAACATGGAAACACGGCTGTCACTGCTGTCACGCTAACAAATGTGTCATCAAACATTTAAAACGATCATGGAGGAAGACGAAAATTGCAGTCGCCCAGAGCTGGAGGAGCGCAGGGGGGGACTGAAATATTGAAATGGGGTAAAAACATTTGCACCTTAAGGACCTGTTTTTGTCTGATAATAAAGACCTTTTGGCAGCAAGTTATTTCTCATATTTTTAATCTACTGTAGAGCAGTGATTCCCAAAGTGTGGGCCGCGGCCCCCTGGTGTACTACAGGTGGGCCATGAGAGGTCATTAAAATTAAACAAATATGTTTTAAATTCTTAATCTTTTTTAAATATGGTTTGAATTACTGTAAAATATTCATGACATTATTTAAAAAACATTAAGAAGTAATAAAACAAACCAGTTAGGTGTTATTCTACTGTCATTTTAACTTAAGACGAGCCTACTCGTCTTATTAAAATTTTATGATTGCCATAATAAATTGCATCATTGTCTAATGACATCTAATGACGTTCAAATCAAGGTTCTAATAGTACTCCACAACCTCCAAATCTGAGTCATAAACCCCATAGAGAGGCTCAAGATGACCAATAGCACGTCCACACAGTACCTGTGGAACAGACAACAACTCAAGTTTCTGTCTGAGTTTAGCTGATGGAAAACTACGTTGCCTCCACCCACAGGTGTGCAATTTAAATCCAAATGAACTCACATAAACCAGTCTCGCCAAGGCCTCAGCCCTACACCACTCAGGTACAGGACAAGCCAATAACCATCACCTGTGCACTTCAGTACCAGGAATCAACTTTGTCATCTGCAACTTGTTTTAAATGCAGACAAAACAAAATGTATGTTCTTTACCACTTCAAAAACTGCTAGATCAGCACTGTCTGTGTAAATTTTAACAAGAAATGGTCAACATATTGAATTGGTATCTACTTTTAAATATTTAGGATTTTTAATTGATGACCACTTGTCTTTTAAGGAGCACATTCAGTACGTTGTAAAAAAAAACTGAAACTTTTATTAGGATTTTACTATAGAAACAAGTCTTACTTTTCTTTTCATGTGAAACAGAAATTGTTGGAAAGAACCTTTTTGCCTGTTATTGATTATGGAGATGTTTTGTATATGAATGCTTCTGCTCATTGTTTCCGTATGCTAGATAGTGTGTATCACTGAGATTCATTACGAACTGCAGTCCCCTTACTCACCATTGTGTACTCTATTCTAAGGTTAACTGGACGTCTTTACATGCTCGACGCCTCAGTCATTGGTATGTGTTCATTCACAAAACCATTCTGGGTATCACTCCATCCTATTTGTCTTGTCTTTTAGCAAGGAAACAAGGAAGTCACAATCTCCGATCTATGGATACTCTGCTATTTGTTGTCCCCAAAGTACGAACTGAACTGGGCAAGAAATCATTTAGGTTTTCAGCACCTACTGCTTGGAATAAAATACAATCTGAACTTCAACTTAAAGCCCTTGTTACACTGAATGAGTTTAAAGCTCTGGTGAGATCATTGCAGTCTACCTTATCTGTGTTTTATGTGAGCAAGTTTTAATGTGTTGTTTGTTGTTTAATGTAACTATGCTGCTGTCCTCTTGGCCAGGTCTCCCTTGAAAAAGAGATCTTTGATCTCAATGGGACTAACCTGGTTAAATAAAGGCTAATAAATAAATAATCAACATCAGGATCAGCTGATGTCTAAGGCCCAGCCCTAGAAGACAAAGCCATAAGCTAGTTTTAGGGATGTCAGAGGTACCGAAACAGAACAACACAAGAGCCAAGACTTCAGAACCAGAACCACAGAACCACAATTGTACCCAGCTAAGATAACCACAGCCTCAATCAGGCCTACAACTCAGTGCAAGCCTTAACTCATCCTGACAGCCAACCATCATTAGGGCCCAACCTAGGGAGAAAACACAGTCGCACAGACAGAAAAAATGCAGGCAAGAGGTAATTAGGCACACCAGCTCCACCAAGACATAATACACAAGTCAAATTCAAAGGACATAATCATCAGGACATTTCCTAATGTGGCAAGGGACACTATGGAGGGCCCCGGCAGGATTTGATCCCCAGACTCCCAGGTGAAAGTCACGCAGGCTTACCAGTCAGCCAAAGGGATATCCCGTTGGCCAAGTAGCCAGGACACGTGATCGATCGGAGGTATAATGACAGGACCCCACACTGTCACACTAAGCTGACCACAAGGTCACGCCACTTGCCCGTCCTGGAAACCTGCAGCTGAGAAATGCCTCAGCAAACATCCTCCAGTCATCAGCGTTGCCAATATGATCATAAAGGTTTCATCCAATTCTGGTCACGTATTCAATCTTTTTGAACACTGAAGTAGCATTTTGTCGTCGAGGGAATTTTACTCAGTCCACTTTTATCAGGCACGTCTCTGGGAATTCCAATTGCATCAATATACCGGGATATTGATATGCTATTGATATTGATATGATATATATTGAGAGTTTGATACAGGCCAAATACGTCTGAGCCAATGATTTTTACTTCCTGCTCTCGGCGGAGGCGGACGCTTTTCTGTGAGCTCCTCTCTATCTGTCCCTGCTGCTTCTCTCTTGTCTTGTCTGAGCTTTTTTGGAGCCTCACTCGGCATAATATTCAAATCTCTAACCATGGATCTGGTCAGCTGGTCTCTCAATGCAATTGATCAAATTTTCTCGCTGAGAAAACAGGGCACAGGAGAGCCCTCCGGTCCCGATGGAACACTGACTGCTGGATACATCAGGGATTCTTATGGATGGAATCTGGGATTTCTGCCCCCCCTGTTCATTGTGGACGCCAAAGTCGTGTACCTATTGGGATTTATGATAACAGGATTTCTGCTGTTTGGAGTTGGCGGATACCTGCTGTATCTGAAAATTTGTGACACGGCAGCTGCCTTCCTGGACACCGTCAACCTGCTTGTGTTGGAGTGAGCCGCGCTGTGAACACTCAGACTGATACTCTTGGTGAGCTGAATCGGAAACTGGATGTGATTCTGAATCACAGACTTGTGACGATTTTTGAACTCTTCTGGCGAAATGGATTTGAACGTGGAGAAGTTGCAAGCGCTGCTCAGGGAGAATTGACCTGTAATTCGGCCATTTGGATTTATTCCCACCGAGATGAAACCAGCAAGAACTGAAGGCAGACGGAATCTCAAGTCAGCCTGACCCAAACAATCTTCTCTTATCTGAATCTGGCTCCCTTGAAAGAAGCTCACCTCTTCAAGGCCGGCCTCTATCTAATCTCTCCTGGATGTTATGACTTCTTGACGCTCCTCCCCCGACCCCTCCCCTTTCCAAACAACACCTGTGGCTCCAGACTGAACTGGGACAGGGGACACTGGCTTACGCACACACATACACATGCACACACACACACTTCCCGCCCCCTGCCCAACCTCCTCCGCTGGCTCCGGCTGTTTCCACCCCCACACTAGACAGACTGATGCACTGCACACCGGGATCTGGCAGCGCGCGCACAGACTGTTTGGCTGGACACCACCCCTCCCCCCACCTCTCATGTCTTAGTTTTAAGTTTGTCTATGCTTATTCTTTGTGCTGAGGTTTTTTTTTTGCTGATTTCACAATGTGCCCCTCAAGGACACGTTGTGGGAGGAACTTTTTTTAACCCTCTCCCCCCTCTCCACATGTGGTCTCATTTTCCTCTGATAGGAAGGTGCGCCGCTACGTGGCAGCAGCCCCCAGACACCATCGACCCATTTTCTGAATATGTTTGTTTGTGTCTGTATGTTTTTCTTGGACGATGTACTGGAAAATTGAATTTCATTTTGACGACAATGATTAATAAAGTATTGATTGATTGACTGATTGATTGATTGACTAAACGTGGTTACAGTTGCCGTACCGTACCGTCTTCTTCCGCTTATCCGAGGTCGGGTCGCGGGGGCATCAGCCGGAGTAAGGAGGCCCAGACCCCCCCTCTCCCCAGCCACTTCTTCCAGCTCCTCTGGGGGGATCCCGAGGCGTTCCCAGGCCAGCCGAGAGACATAGTCCCTCCAGCGTGTCCTGGGTCTTCCCCGGGGTCTCCTCCCAGTGGGCCGTGCCCGGAACACCTCACCAGGGAGGCGTCCAGGAGGCATCCTAACCAGATGCCCGAGCCACCTCATCTGGCTCCTCTCAATGCGGAGGAGCAGCGCGGTTCTACTCTGAGCCCCTTCTGGATGACCGAGCTTCTCACCCTATCTCTAAGGGAGAGCCCGGCCACCCTGCGAAGGAAGCTCATTTCAGCCGCTTGTATCCGCGATCTTGTTCTTTCGGTCACTACCCAAAGCTCATGACCATAGGTGAGGGTAGGAACGTAGATCGACCAGTAAATCGAGAGCTTCGCCTTCCGACTCAGCTCCCTCTTCACCACAACAGACCGGTGCAGCACCCGCATCACTGCAGATGCCGCACCGATCCGTCTGTCGATCTCCCGCTCCATCCTGCCCTCACTCGTGAACAAGATCCCGAGATACTTAAACTCCTCCACTTGGGGAAGGACCTCATCCCCAACCCGGAGAAGGCACTCCACCCTTTTCCGGCTGAGGACCATGGTCTCGGATTTGGAGGTGCTGATTCTCATCCCAGCCGCTTCACAGCCGGCTGCGAATTGCTCCAGCGAGAGCTGTAGATCACGGCTCGATGAAGCCAACAGAACCACATCATCTGCAAATAGCAGAGACCCAATCCTGAGGCCACCGAACCGGATCCCCTCAACACCTCGGCTGCGCCTAGAAATTCTGTCCATAAAAGTAATGAACAGAATCGGTGACAAAGGGCAGCCTTGGCGGAGTCCAACTCTCACTGGAAACGAATCCGACTTACTGCCGGCAATGCGGACCAAACTCTGGCACCGGTCGTACAGGGACCGGACAGCCCGTACAAGGGAGTCCGGCACCCCATACTCCCGAAGCACCCCCCACAGGAATCCCCGGGGAACACGGTCGAACGCCTTCTCCAAGTCCACAAAACACATGTAGACTGGTTGGGCGAACTCCCATGCCCCCTCCAAGACCCTGAAGAGGGTGTAGAGCTGGTCCACCGTTCCACGGCCGGGACGAAAACCACACTGCTCCTCCTCAATCCGAGATTCAACTATCCGACGGACCCTCTCTCCAGGACCCCTGAATAGACCTTCCCAGGGAGGCTGAGGAGTGTGATCCCCCTGTAGTTGGAACACACCCTCCGGTCCCCCTTTTTAAAGAGGGGGACCACCACCCCAGTCTGCCAATCCAGCGGTACTGTCCCCGACGTCCACGCGATGCTGCAGAGGCGTGTCAACCAAGACAGCCCCTCAGCATCCAGAGCCTTGAGGAACTCCGGGCGGATCTCATCCACACCCGGGGCCCGGCCACCGAGGAGCTTTTTAACCACCTCGGCAACCTCAGCCCCAGAGATAGGAGAGTCCGCCCCTGAGTCCCCAGACTCTGCCTCCTCATTGGAGGACGTGTCGGCGGGATTGAGGAGGTCTTCGAAGTATTCCCTCCACCGATCCACAACGTCCCGAGTCGAGGTCAACAGCTCCCCATCCCCACTGTATACAGTGTTGACGGAGCACTGCTTCCCCCTCCTGAGACGCCGGATGGTGGACCAGAATTTCTTCGAAGCCGTTCGGAAGTCGTTCTCCATGGCCTCTCCAAACTCCTCCCATGTCCGAGTTTTTGCCTCAGCAACCGCCGAAGCCGCGTTCCGCTTAGCCTGCCGATACCTGTCAGCTGCCTCCAGAGTCCCACATGCCAAAAAGGCCTGATAGGACTCCTTCTTCAGCTTGACGGCATCCCTCACTGCTGGTGTCCACCAACGAGTTCTGGGATTGCCGCCGCCACGACAGGCACCAACGACCTTACGGCCACAGCTCCGGTCGGCCGCCTCAACAATAGAGGCCCGGAACATAGCCCACTCGGACTCAATGTCCCCTGCCTCCCTCGGAACATGGTCGAAGTTCTGCCGGAGGTGTGAGTTAAAGCTCTCTCTGACAGGAGACTCTGCCAGACGTTCCCAGCAGACCCTCACAACACGTTTGGGCCTGCCAGGTCTGACCGGCATCCTCCCCCACCATCTGAGCCAACCCACCACCAGGTGGTGATCAGTTGACAGCTCCGCCCCTCTCTTCACCCGAGTGTCCAAGACATGCGGCCGCAAATCCGACGATACGATTATGAAGTCGATCATCGAACTGCGGCCTAGAGTGTCCTGGTGCCAAGTGCACATGTGGACACTCTTATGCTTGAACATGGTGTTCGTTATGGACAGTCCATGACGAGCACAGAAGTCCAACAACGAAACACCACTCTGGTTCAGATCGGGGGGGGGGGGGGGGGGGGGGGGGGGGGGTTACAGTTGCCCAATTGTGCAATTTTTGTCCTTCTATTGGAGTGAATGCAATCCCCCCGCAGTTTTTCAGGAGGCACAATTTTTCTAGATTGAGTCAGTTCACACCAAGGTTAATATCATGACAATCTATCTTCTCAATACAATAATCTGATCATTCTCTCTTATACTGCATGCCTCAGCAGAATCCTCTATTCAGCACTTTAAAATCATATTGCATCTGTACACAGAAGGTCAGTCTCGCACAGATGTCTGTCCGTCAGGTCAGCCACGAGGTCAGTCTGTCAGTCAGCTAGTGGGTCACCCATGACATGAGCTAAAATGACAGAAACATAAACGTAATATATTAACAGGACATGACATAACACAACAGTACAAGGTGTATTCCCTCCTCCAGCAGACCCATTCATGTCCTCAGTGGTCAAAATGATAATAATAATCACTTGCAATTGCCAGGCAAGTCTCTGTCTAATTCCATGGACATAAATCGTCACTGAAATCAGAAAAACACCATTGAAGATAAAACAAGCACACTTCTCCTTTCCTCTTTTTTTTCCTTTTCCACATTACTGGATTTACTCTCTCCCTCATAGAGCACCACCAGCAGAACTGTGACATAAGAGTCTAAAAAAGATTTTAAAAAAACCACAGGCTGTGTGTTTTCAGTCTCATCGTCCTCACAGCCAGAAAACAAGTCTTTTTTATGACAATAACTCGTTATGCTCAAACAGTCCCTATTGTCTCTGAGTAAAGGCATCAGGTAAAAGAGTTTCAGTTCATCACCTCTCTCCATTCGCCTGCACCCTATACCTTAGGACAGGGGTGTTCAACCTGTGGCTCTGGAACTGCATGTGGCTCTTTAGCCTCTCTGCAGTGGCTCCCTGTAGCTTTGGGGAAAAACTTGTCAGAAGGTGATTCTCTCTCTGGAGCACATGTAGCACCATGTAGGTTGCTCGCCAACAGGGGGCAGAATGAGTGTGTTCAGCGCAAAATACTGCCAGGCTACTGCAACAAGGAAGTCGTATATGTGTGTTGCATCCTGGGAAAGAAAATAAAGGTGAGCGCGAGCTCTGTCACTAGCGCTGGACATCTTTATGTGTTGCTCATGTACTGCCGTAAAAAATAAAAGAAACATTTCCCGCACCACATCGTGTTGTCGTGGTGTAACACAAAAGGAGCGACATTAGAAACCTTCCCAAACCCTGACAAACTTGTCTTTGAAACATGAATGTCATTCTCGACACTGATATGAACATGAAGACGTTTTTATTTGGAGTCCTGTCAGTCTTTGATCCACATACTGATGTGTGAGCAGGTTTTCTCCAGGCATGAACTACAACAAATGTTTCATGTTCAGGCTCCATGGCTGATTGTTGTACGTGGCTGAGGAGAAAACAAGAGGATGACAACACACTGAAATGGACTTAAGTCATGATTAAATACAAACTGGCCTTTTTTATATTTATAATTTTTTAAGTTATTAAGCTGCAGCTATACGTTTTATTTATTTTAAAGTAGTCTACTTTTTATTTGATCAATGTTTTACAAGGGAATGACTCAAATGAACCTGCATGGTTCTTTGTTTTATTTCAAAGTAGGTTTACACATGCCAGTGTTTTTTTTTCTCCTCATTCAAAACACTCAAAATTTAATATATTTACTTCCATGTCAACAAGTTAATAGGAAATTGTCTTGGTTCTGCTCCCAAACATACAGCAGCAGCCAATATTCAGTCTTTATCAGAGTTTGTTACCTTTGTTATAACAGATAAAAACAGCAATAAAATGTTAACAGTTTTCTGTTTGTTCTCCTATAATTTCATAAATGCAACAAACTATAGCTATTTTACAGTGGATGACAAAAAAATATGGAAATGAAAATTTAATCAGTATCTTGTATGACCTTTAGCATTAAAAACTTTTAAAACTGCCAAACATACTAGGAATAAGCTTTTGGGTAGATTCAATCTCTGAATACAGAATACCTAGATATAAAATTTCATACACTGTTCTTCATTTTACAGGTCAAATAAGTTTTGCGGCTCCAGATGAATTTTATTAAGGGGAGAAGGACAAAAAATGGCTCTTTTGATAGTAAAGGTTGCCGACCCCTGGTTTAGGAACCCGTTACGGCTTCGCCGCAAAGCGGACAAGACGGTTCCGTTGGTGAATGGTTGAAACTTTTTTTTCCAGGTTGTCTGGACTGTGTTTTTTGTTTTGTTGTGTTTTGTTTTTTTTTTTTTTTTTGTTGTTGTTGAAATACGGAGCATGAATTGATGAGCCACAGAGCCATTTTTGGTAGACCTGTAGTCAACTTCCATGTACTTCTACCGAGTCCGTGTGTGTCGGCCTGGTGCGGGCGGTGCGTTTGTGTGTGGCTCGTAAATCTTGCATCTGTTGTGTGTTGCTGATACCTTTTGAGGAGAAGTAAAGAGAAAACATGTGGTAAGAGAAAAAAATAGTAAAAGGAAAAAAGGTTAAAAAGGACGACGAGGAGTAAAATGCTTGTGTGACTGCGCGATTAGTTATGTGTGTGTGTGTGTGGATTGGAAACAGGAGTTCAAAGGCATTTAACTGAAATATATATATTAACTAGATTTTGAGAAGATGGATAACAAATTGAGGAATTGATCATATCAGTGTCATGGCTGTCACTCTCACATGGTGAAAGAAATTACCTATTTTAGAGGATAAAGTGTAAAATTTCTCAATTTAAAGATTTATGTTTTCTATGTTCTGTTGGAAGTAAAATATTGGCTCATGTAATTGAAAAACTTTTAGTTTTTATTTGATTCAAATAAAAATAAAACATCCCAAGTTTTCCATAATTCAAACTCTCTCGCTCTCTCTCTCTCTCTCTCTCTCTCTCTCTCTCTCTCTCTATATATATATATATAGATATATATATATATATATATATATATATATATTTTTTTTTTTTTTTTTTTTTAATATATATATTTTTTATATATATTTTTTTTTCTTCCTCTTGCCCACCTGGCAGTATTGTCTCCTTCAAGCTCTGGTCCTCTACCAGAGGTCTGGGAGCCTGAGGGTTCAGCACAGGATCTTAGTTCCCAGCACTGCCCTCTTCAATTCAATTCAATTCCATTTTATTTGTATAGTATCTGTTACAGTGTCAATTGTCTCTAGGCGCTTTAGAGAGACCCAGATCATGACCCCCGAGCAAATTTCATTAAATAAAAATTCATATTAAATTTAATATTAAATCCTAAACGAGGATAATGACAGGTAAAAAACTCCCACGTAGGGAGAAAAAAAAACCTTTATACCAAACAGTGGCAAGGAAAAACTCCACTTTAAGAGGAAGAAATCTTGAGCAGGACCTGGATCATATGGGGGGACCTTCCTGATGAAGACCAGCCGGCTAGAGAAAGAAAAAAAGAGGGGACAGAGGGAGGATGTAGGACAGAGAGAGGAGAGCACACAAATAACTGAATGAAATGACTACATAAACAGATGCAGGCAGCACTGAGGTGAGATGGTCAGAGGACTAGATCACTGGTCACCATGCCAGCCGGCACCCTGAACACACCTACACACACAGGTGGAGGTAAACGCTGGGATGGACAGAGGAGGGAACTGCAAGTCATCATGAAACCCAGGAAACTCTGGCCTGCAAACATACAGAATAAAAAGTGAAAAAAGGAGGAAACCATCACAACAAACTACAGGAAAGAAAATGGAGCACAGTCAAAGTAACAAGGTGCTCCTAATTAACTATGTATTGAGCTGGAGGAGGAAGAAGGAAGGATGAAAGGGAAGGAAAAGGAGAAAAGCAGTGGAGACACCACTCAGCAGATCATGTTGGCGTCCCCCTGCAGCGTAGGCCTATAGCAGCATAACTATGATGAAGTTGGGATTAAGACGAGCTTACTCTAGTCTGAGCTACTACAACTATGGCTATAACTATTAGCCCCTACACACTATCGTTTAGACTAACTGTAGGCTTTACTGAACAGAAATGTTTTCAGTTTAGTTTTAAAGATGGAGATGGTGTCAGCCTCCTGAAACCCAAACTGGTAGCTGGTTCCATAAAAAAGGTGCCTGGTAGCAGAAGGGCCCATCCTCCAAACCTACTCTTGGATATTCTAGGAACGACAAGTAATCCTGCACTCTGAGAGCGGAGAGCTCTATTAGGAGCATAACATGCTATCAGATCAGAGCTAGGCCATTAAGGGTCTTATATGTGAGAAGCAGAATTTTAAACTCAATTTGAAATTTCTCAGGAACCCAATGGAGGGAGGCTAACACGGGAGAGACATGATTTTCCCCTCGATGCTGCATTCTGGATCAGTTGGGCTATCAGTTGGACTACTTGGCTATTCAGCAAGCTTTTTGGACATCCAGCTAACAACGCATTACAATAATCCAGTCTAGAACTGACAAACACATGGATTAATTTTTCAGCTTCACCCTGGGAGAGGATGCTCCTAATCTTGGCAATATTTCGGAGATGAAAAAGGCAGTCTTGCAAACCTGATTAATATGCTGCTTAAATGACATATCCTGATCAAAAATGACCCCAAAGTTTTTAACAGCTGTGCTGGAAGCCAGCGTAAACCCAGTTAATCCATTCCTCAGGTGTTTGGGACCAAAGACAATAACCTCTGTTTTATCCGAGTTTAGAAGCAAAAAGTTAGAGGACATCCAGGACTAAGGGTGAATTCCAATTCCTCTCTTAACCCTCAATCTCAACCCTCGCCCTTAACCCTCAATTTTTGGCCCTCAATCTAAACCTTTGAAAGTAAGTGTCAGGGTTATCTTGTGGCTTAGAAATGGGACACCCCTTGAGTGCAGTTACGTCTTCAGACTGAAATGTATCAGAGCCCGTGTTGTCTCTGTATTTCCTGAAATTACACAGGGATAACATTGAAAAGAGCGCTGTATATTCTCTAAATAATATTAGCAGATAACACAATAGAGGATACATTATTCAGTCCTCTGTCGTTACACAACAAGGTATACAAGTAACGTGAAGCCGACCGGGACCGCTGGTCCGGCAGCAAACATCGTAAAGTAAAAAAATAAATGTTACGCAACAACGATGTTAATTCATGAAAAAAGTCTCAAACAAAGACAATAAGATGGCTTTGTAACATTTATATCTTTAGGATCTACGAAGATACTTACATTTGTAGCTAGCTTTTTTTGTCGCCATCCTTTTCGAAGATGTCTTGGCTAAATTACCCAGTGCCTTCTGGGTAACCCTTACTTCCAAGGGTGGTGCCGGAGAATCTCAATTTTGAGGGTGATACAGCCCTCAAACTCGTTCCTCAATTTGACGTTCTTAGAATCGGGACAACACTTGCACTTAGCAGGAGCGTGCATTTTTGAGATTGAGGGTTGAGATTGAGGGTTAAGGGAGGAATTGGAATTCACCCTAAATGTCATTAAGTCACCATTGAAGTTTAGCCAACGGTTTTGCTTCCTCTGGTTTCATGGATAAGTACAGCTGCGTATCATCAGCGTGGGAATGAAAGTTTATGCCATGGTTCTGGATAATTTTTCACAAGGGCAGCATCTATAAAGTGAAAAGGATTGGTTCCAGCACTGAACCCTGTGGGACGCCACAGCAGACCATAGTCAGAAGAAACGTCATTAACATGGACGAACTGGAACCTGTCAGATAGGTATGACTTAAACCAGCCTAATGCTGTCCCTTTAATTCCAACAGTGTGCTCTAATCTATGCAGCAAAAGGCCGTGATCAACGGTATCAAAAGCAGCACTGAGGTCCAGCAGAACAAGGACAGAAACTAATCCATTGTCTGAGGCCATGAGGAGGTCATTGGTGACTCTAATCAGCGCAGTTTCTGTGCTGTGATGAGTTCTGAACACTGACTGAAAGACCTCAAATAGATCATTTCTAAGCAGGTGTTTAGCAAGCAACTATTTTTTCCAGAATTTTAGAAGTTTGGATATTGGTCAATAGTTGTTGCCAAAATGTCCAGATCAAGAGATGGTTTCTTAAGCAAAGGTTTTATAACTGCAACTTTAAAAACATTTTTAAAACCTGTGGTACATATCCTGATTGTAAAGATAGGTTAATCTGATCCAAAATTGACGTACCAATAACATAACATCTTGAGTTGGGATGGGGTCCAACAGACATGTAGATGGTTTAGCTTTACTGATAGTTGAGGTCAACTCAGAGAGGCCCACAGGAGAAAAACAGTCCAGTCAAATCAGAACCAGAAGAAATTAGCAACACTGCACGGATGTCCACAGCTGACAGTTGGGCCTGGAAAACGTGGATTATATTTGTTCTCTTCTATTAATGATGAATAATAAAATGTTCTAGCTTTGTGTAGTGCTTTTTTGTAGTCTATTAAACCTTTAGGCGCCGGAGTTTTTTTTTACAGAGTTTTCTCCTCAGCCATCTGGCCCAAAGCGGTTCCCTGAAAACCCACTGCGAACCATTTAAACCGACGGCACGGACTCAGTGCAGGGTAAGGCTAAAACGGTCTAGATTGGTGTCTCCCGAGTTTGTCTATGGCTTAGGCAGATATCACGCCACGGCCCACGTCAGGGCCTTGCTTCACCATTAATCGGCAGTCAATTAGTTCGAGACTTGTTCTTTTTCTTTCTTTTTATTTACTTTATTTGTCCATTAGTTATAGACATCCGTCAGGACCCGTCATCTTGTGTGTTATGGTTCTTTTCCTTCCTGTACTCTCTGTTGTCACTTCCTGTCTGCACTATAACCAGCCCCATAAGCCCAGCCAATCCAGATCGAGACGATAAAAATTATATATATATATATATATATATATATATATATATATATATATATATATATCTATATATATATATATATATCATATATTACAGTGGGGCAAAAAAGTATTTAGTCAGCCACCAATTGTGTAAGTTCTCCCACTTAAAAAGATCAGAGAGGCCTGTAATTTTCATCATAGGTATACCTCAACTATGAGAGACAAAATGAGGAAAAAAAAAATCCAGAAAATCACATTGTCTGATTTTTAAAGAATTTATTTGCAAATTATGGTGGAAAATAAGTATTTGGTCACCTACAAAAAAGTAAGATTTCTGGCTTTCACAGACCTGTAACTTCTTTAAGAGGCTTCCTCGGTCCTCCACTTGTTACCTGTATTAATGGCACCTGTTTGAACTCGTTATCAGTATTAAAGACACCTGTCCACAACCTCAAAACACTCTCACGCTCCAAACTCCACTATGGCCAAGACCAAAGAGCTGTCAAAGGACACCAGGGAAACAAAATTGTAGACCTTCACCAGGCTGGGAAGACTGAATCTGCAATAGGTAAGCAGCTTGGTGTGAAGAAATCAACTGTGGGAGGAGCAATTATTAGAAAATGGAAGACATACAAGACCACTGATAATCTCCCTCGATCTGGGGCTCCACGCAAGATCTTCACCCCGTGGGGTCAAAATGATCACAAGAACGGTGAGCAAAAATCCCAGAACCACACGGGGGGACCTAGTGAATGACCTGCAGAGAGCTGGGACCAAAAGTAACAAAGGCTACCATCAGTAACACACTACGCCGCCAGGGACTCAAATCCTGCAGTGCCAGACGTGCCCCCCTGCTGAAGCCAGTACATGTCCGGGCCCGTCTGAAGTTTGCTAGAGAGCATTTGGATGATCCAGAAGAGGATTGGGAGAATATCATATGGTCAGATGAAACCAAAATAGAACTTTTTGGTAGAAACTCAACTTGTCGTGTTTGGAGGGGAAAGAATGCTGAGTTGAATCCAAAGAACACCATACCTACTGTAAAGCATGGGGGTGGAAACATCATGCTTTGGGGCTGTTTTTCTGCAAGGGGACCAGGACGATTGATCCGTGTAAAGGAAAGAATGAATGGGGCCATGTATCGTAAGATTTTGACTGAAAACCTCCTTCCATCAGCAAGGGCATTGAAAATGAGACGTGGCTGGGTCTTTCAGCATGACAATGATCCCAAACACACCGCCCGGGCAACGAAGGAGTGGCTTCGTAAGAAGCATTTCAAGGTCCTGGAGTGGCCTAGCCAGTCTCCAGATCTCAGCCCCATCGAAAATCTCTGGAGGGAGTTGAAAGTCTGTGTTGCCCAGCGTCAGCTCCAAAACATCACTGCTCTAGAGGAGATCTGCATGGAGGAATGGGCCAAAATACCAGCAACAGTGTGTGAAAACCTTGGAAGACTTACAGAAAACGTTTGACCTCTGTCATTGCCAAAAAGGCTATATAACAAAGTATTGAGATTAACTTTTGTTATTGACCAAATACTTATTTTCCACCATATTTGCAAATAAATTCTTTAAAAATCAGACAATGTGATTTTCTGGATTTTTTTTTCCTCATTTTGTCTCTCATAGTTGAGGTATACCTATGATGAAAATTACAGGCCTCTCTGATCTTTTTAAGTGGGAGAACTTACACAATTGGTGGCTGACTAAATACTTTTTTGCCCCACTGTATATATATATATATATATATATCTGTGACCATATATATTTGCATTTCTGTTTTTCTGTGTCTTGTGTATGCGTAAATAAATGTGTTAAAACTTGTTTGCGACTCCGAGATTGATTTTCTCAGCCAATCCAATGTCGACAAGAATTTACCTAATTGAGTGACTCATTTCCCTTTTGATTTTCCTTTTTTAAGAAAAAAAAGGTGGCACCCTGGCATTATTTAAATACTAATAAATTAAGAGAGTCCTCTACATAATTTTGGCACCCCAGATGGGACGAATTGTGATGCTGGAAGAATTAATCTTAAAGTGAGTTTGCTGATTTAGGATTGCGCAATCTGGGAGCACGCAGCCGTGATCAAAACCCCTCCTACCTTTTCTGCCCGCTGTGCCACGAGCAATGTCCAAGTAAGTAACCACGAGCGTGCAAGCCTACGGCTGGCGAGTTCTGCGTGTCATATGAGAATCTCGTGTTGAAAACGTTCCTAATTTAATGCATGCAATTTTGAGAATTTGTTTAAGGGCCCCAGCAGACGAAGTTTCAGCGTGTTCCGGAGCTTTGATTTGCTCTGAGTTCGAAATGACTCGCTCACGGAATCTGACAGTATTTATCCACTCAGTAGAGTAAAGTTTCTAGCTAACCAGAAATTTGTTGTCTCATTTTGTGTTTTGTCGCCACAGAAATATTGTTTTGTGTGTAAGTACGAAAAGTTAACCCACATGGTGATAACGAGAATATTTCCTCTGTGTAATGGTGCTAAACTGTGTGAGGACGACCCGGAAGTCCACGGGTCTCTGCCCTCTTCCAAGATGTGCAGAAATCGATTGTTTTTTTCCTAGACTAACATCAGAAGAGAAATTATATATTTATTCATCCCAAAATAGTGAGAGGTGATTGGAGGCCAGGGAAATTCAAGTTAGGAGCCTGAACTGTTTTCCCCTTTGTTCTGCGGGCCAAACGCGCGGAAGAGCGATACTGTATTTCCAGCCAGCAGCTGAAAGTTCGCCCTGTGCTGCTGATTTTGTAAAACTTCTAAGTGAAAGTTTTAAATTGAGAATCCCGCTAGTGGTTCAAAATTGTGTGTCAAGTATTTTGTCAAAGTCTTGTCCTTAGGACAAGACTTTTAACGTTCTTTTTCAAAGTGATTGCGTGGTGTGAAGAATCTGTGCACGCTAACTGATGCGTAAGCTCTGTGTGAAAATTACTGGCGGCTGGCCAAAGTTGAAGTGATCCAGACTCATTGAGTTTGGAGCCCCTATTGGGGGGCGGAGTCAGCGTCCTAACGTGACGACGTCATCACGCGAGCGGGCGACCCTCTGTGACGACGAAGTGGTATCTGGTAGGTGGAGAAACGCCTCCCTCTGATGGTTGTTGTTGGAAATAGCCAAGACTGCTCTGCAAACAGCATTGAGATGATTTTGGCATGAGGAAGCCGTGATGAATTTGGCTTGCATGTGATAAGCCTGCTACTTGATAACGTGATATACAGTCATGGAAAAAATTATTAGACCACCATTTTTTCTTCACTTTCTTGTTCATTTTAATACCTGGTACCCCTAAACATCATCATGTGACTAAAACAGACAAGAAACAGAAAAGAAAACACTGAATGCATAAAAGCAGTATTTTTGGCAGTACAACGCCATAGCTATTGATGTAAAAACTTAAGTGATTTAGGTTATAATCAAGAAAACCATGGAAAATGGTAAGATATCAGCTCTTAAATAAAACTCTTATGAGCAATCTTTGTGGTTATCGTTATGTTTGTCCAAACAAATGTACCTTTAGTTGTACCAGGCATTAAAATGAACAAGAAACTGAAGAAAACAAGGGTGGTCTAATAATTTTTTCCATGACTGTATATGTTGATGAACTGATTATGTGCATTGTGTGATTGTTATATGTAATCAGGTGAAACTACTGGGACGAACGTCGGTTAGACAAGTAAAGTGAAACCTCACTGAGAGATTATATATGCAAGTTGTTGTTTGTTAACAGTCAATAAGTGACATACTTGGACTTTTATGTTTACACTCTTCGTGTTGAAGATCAACCATAAAGTGAGATAAACTTAGAGCTGAAACACATTTACGGCTCAGAGCCATGACTCTGCTCATTGTGGATTAAAAGCTGTTGGAGAGACTGTCAGCGGAGGACCTGAGCTGTGATTCGAGGTGTCTAGCTTGGTGCTGTGAGAGTGATAACTCTCGGTTCTGATCAGATACGTGGAGACTGTGAAATCTCTAGCTCTGAACCTTCCCAGCTGCGTCTTCACCTAGCTGCACTCCACCGCGTGATAACTGGAGAGACAACAGATCCTCTCCTATCTATCGAATGAAATATATTTTCTGTAAGCCTATTCCGTTTAAAGATTCGACAAAACTCTATAGGATCCACCACCTAAAAGGAGTGATAATTTAAAACCCATAGTGAGCTGCAGGACTATGGAGTGACCACCAGGGGTCAGTATAGGCCAAGGGTTAGTCGGAGAAGCTCAGGTAGCCCTCAACCCAAGCTATGTGCTAACCGAAGCCAACTAGGCTAGTTTTGTCGCTATCTAAGCTAGGTTAGGCTAAAGCTAGGTGGCTAATCTAGGAGGCTAAATGCTAACCGAAGATAACTAGGCTAGTTCCATCACTAAGTAAGCCAGGTTAAGCTAAGCTAGGCGGCTAAGTGCTAGCTGAAGCTAACTAGGCTAGTTCCGTCACTAATTAAGCTGGGAGGCTAAGTCTTAACCACAGCTGGCTAGGCTGAGGCTGTGTTGTAGCTAATCAAACTAGGTTAAGCTAAGCTCGGTAGGCTAAGCTAGGTGTCTAAGCTATAAGGCTAAGCTAGGATGCTAAAGGCTTAACTGGAGCAAATTAAGCTGGTTTGTAAACTAGGTAAGCTAGGTCCAGCTAAGCTAGGTGGCTAGGCTAGGACGCTAAGCACTAACAGAAGCTAGGTAGGTTGGATTCAAGGTTAAGGCAAGCTAAGTGAAGCTGATTAGGCTGAGCCAGAACCAACGTCAGGCGAGCTGGGTGGTACTAAGCTAAATAGTTAGGGAAGCCGCCAACAAAGATCAGACATAGGCAACATGGCAGGTGCAGCCCCTTCCAAAGGCACTAGCCACGAGTGAACTTTCGATAGCCTAGAATCAGCCGTGACAGAACTGACAGAAAAGCTAATTACTGGCTACCGTGAGCACGTACAGGGATTGGCAGCGACTCAAGTAGAATCAACCCTGTCGGAACCTAATCCCTGGGGTACCACCGACCCTCCTAAGGACAAGACTTTGACAAAGGTGTTAGGCACCATGGCCGTCTTGTTAACCTCCCGGCTTCAGACGGCCCAATCACTGTTAGATAAAGCACTTGTATCCCTCGAGTTGCGTTCACAGAGGATAACTCAATTACAGCATAACAACGCCTTCCTCGAAGCCCAAGTTGAACAGCACAAAACCGAGATAAGCGAGGTGAAATCTAAAACCACTGAATTTAATGCTAATCTTGGAGGAGGTAAAAAGGGAAGTAAGAGAGTTGCAAGCCGAAAGAGACGATCAAGACCGAGCAAATTCTTCTCAAAGTGTGCTCCTGGAGGCGATAGATGAGGAGTGTAAAGAGACCCATCGAGAACTCAAAGCGGTCCAACAGGCAGCCGCGACATTACAAGATGAAGCTTCGGTTCATCACCGACAACTAGAGGCCAAACAGCAACAGATCCAACGGTTGCAAGAACAGCTCAAACAGGCTCAGCGCCAGAATACGGGTGTGACAGAGGAGTTAGGGAAGACCAGGTACGAACTGAGGAGAGTCCTCACAACCAGAACAGCTGAGGCGCCTCCGCCCCGACCCCTCGAACCGAAACCGGACCTTAAAGGTCTGAGAGCTTATTGCGAATCTGCTTCCTCGCCGTACATGTCCCCCTGGTCAAAACCGTACCACCTACGTGAACCCTCTCTGGACACGGTACCTCGGAGACAGTCGTCTTTCCTTTCGGGCTGCCTAGGCTCCCAGGGCCTTCCAGACCGAGAATTAGAGAAAATAGCGCGACACATCCAGAGGTTCAAACCCATCCCGGGAGGTCTCAACAACACTCAGGCATACTTGGAAGATCTAAAATTCTATTTGCAGAAGTTTCCTGATGCCATACCTTTCGACAAAATATACTTAATCAAGCTCACGGCGGGCCGTGAAGTCAGTTGGTTTGTCGAGCATCAACCGGATGCACTGTTAGAGAAGATTTCGAGAGCTTATCCCAAACCCTAGAGAAAGAATTTTCCGACAATGCTTCTCTGTGGGGCATAACAGCGGCATGCGGGGTCAAGCAAGGTCGACAGGAAACACCACAGAAGTATTATTACCGGTTGCTCCAGGCCTATTTTGGCCCTCATAACGAACCTGGAATGGAGGAAGAGCTGAACTTTAAGTTCTGGGATAACTCTTTGTTCAAAATCTCCATCCGGCTATGAGCCATTGCCTCGGAGTACGGAGCCCCTGTCCATGGAGCTCGAAGGGGCCGCCAAACCTAAAAAGTGTCGAGTTTGGCCCTTACTCCAGCTTTCACACCACACAACGGGCGAGGACAAACCCCTCCATCTAATCCAAACCGGGCGAATAGCGAACCCAACCATGCCAGGCCTTATTGGCCCGACCGAGAACCACGATCTCCACCGGAGGAACGAAAGGGGCATGATGGATTTCACGGGCCTCCCAACGGGATAAGTATCCACCCAACAGGTACGACCAACCTGCACCCCAGCATCCAGACCACGGATATCGAAACCGGAACCAAGGTAGGTATCAGTCAGAACGATCACCGCCTACTTCCCGTCGTCCCCAACCAATAAGAAGCAATTCGGACACGAGAAACACTAAGGACGGAGTAGAAGACGAACAGGAGGTCCCGAGCCTTAACAAAGAGCAGTTAGAGAGTCTAAAATTACTCCTACAGGAAATGGAGAAGAAATATTTGAAAAAGAAGGCTGATCTCTTAACCGTTTCTGCCGTTAGTCATGCGACCACCAGAGAGTGCTCACGTACCACTGGTGGTACACGTACCACAGTTTGCGCACCCCTGATATAGTTGATACAGTACACACTCACACATACACATACATTCATACATACACACACACCACATATATATATATATATATATATATATATATATATATATACCTATATATATATATATATTTTTTTTTTTTTTTTTTTTTTGATGGAGTTACAGTAGATAGTTTTTTTTTTTTTTTTTATACTTGTTTTTTTTTTTTTTTTTAGAGTTACAGTAGATACTTTTTTTTTTTTTTTTTATAATTTTCTTGATGTGATTTTCTTGGAGATAATGGCTGTGAAAGGTGAATACTGACCTAAGGAACACAGGAGAGGTGGGATGTAGTCTCTGGGATCAAATCCTATTGTGCTATTTTCAAAATAAAACCATAATAAATGAGGTACAGTACATACCTATGTTTTTGATAATTCAAAGTGCAATATATTCTCACATGATCTAGTAAGGGGTATTGTGAAACATAACAAATGATCTTATAAACAGATAAGAAATGATATTGTTTGAATAGAATACATGCCTTTTATTTTCCTTTTTAAGCCTTTATTTTGGAAACCGGAAGTCCAGCAATGCTGCCGGACTTTGTCGGGCTGAATTGATCAGCCTTGTTAGTGTATTTTGTCGGGCTGTTGCTTGACCGCAGTAATTTGCTGACGGTCCCTAAACTCCGTGGCATAACATTTAGCTGTTCCTGAGAGTTTTAGCCACAGTCACTGAGCTTGGAGGGTTGATGACACTGGTGAAATGTCTGGTATACTTATATCTATATATATCTGAGTCAGGACAAGTTTGGCGGTCCGGCAGAGAACCACTTTGGACCATTTTGAGCTGCTGGCGCAGATGATCACTTAAAAAAAAAAAAAGCATTTTGCTGTGGAAAAAAAATGTTCTTACCAATTTAGGATTAAAAAGGCGATGTGAATAACACTGTTGGAGACATACACCAAATCTTTCCTGTTTATATCACACGTCTTCTAACTCGCATTGTAGCTGCAGCTCAGGAAAGTGGGCCATCGCTAAAAGTAGCTTCCCCTTGTCTTATCGTGCTCTTTCAGATTATCTGTAATTGGATGAGTCGAGGTGTAGGCTAGACACAGCACAAGATGCCCAGGTCCATTTTTCTTTTTTTTAACCAGGACTCTTAACCGGCACAGGTGCTGCTGCTGCACTGCGGCTGCGCAGAATCTCGTGCGGGGCTGAGCGCTCACCGCCCCGCCCCCTGAAGGGCGGAGCCTCTGTGTCTGAGCGTCTTTAAACAAGAGCTGCTGCCTGCTTTTTATATCTAAAACAATAAAACAAGTCGACTGACGTCAGCTCTCCCAAACTCACAAGAGTCAAATGTTGGTGCAAAACTTGTTTTATTCTTACATGTTTTACAGAATGCATTCTGTAATTTGTACATCATAATACAGTTTTAACATTAAGACAACATCTTCAGGTGTACATGCATGACATTAAATAAATAGAAAAAAACTATTACAACATAACATTGCGTAATTCAATGCAGCTTTGCAATTTAATTTTATAACAAAAATAATTAAAAGCAGTCTAAAGAACTGGTATATGGGGGAAAACACCTCAAATTTAGTCAAAAGCAAATATTTTTATTTCAGATGAAAAAGCAGGGTCATGCTTCCTTTTCTGAAAATGGTGTCGGTCCACACAGACCAACACACAGCGGAGTGCTTACAGGAAAGCCAGACACACGGGTCGAGCTAATCAGAATAATACTGTGGTCCCAGTCAGAAAAATACCCCCCCTGAGCTAAACTATCAGGACAGCTCCAACCCAGAAAACACTGCACAGAATGCATAGAAAAGTTGGGATCTGAATTAAGACATGACTCAGCAGGGGAATACACATAGGAAAATAATGACCAAAGTATGTACATCAGACTAACAATTGAGCACAAAAATTATATTGTTTTGTAGATATTTCTTCCTTTTGTTTCAAGTTAGGGTTTGTGCTGAGGTAACACTTCTGCAGGTGACCTTCAGGTCTTCACTTGTGTTCCAGTCGCAGCAGCTGCTCCTTCCCATTAATGGTTAAAGACCGCAACTGGCCATCCTCCTCCACCTCCACACGCTCCTGTCCGTTCTCCACAATCCTGGAGGAGGAGGGGGGGACAAAGTAGCCAGGTTTACATCCTATCAGTGAGTACTAAGCTCGAGGGGAAACCTTCACTCAGTTCCAGAAAACAGAAGCACCTGGTTAAACGTAAATAAATACAGAATCCATTGATGTGCAACCGTCAAAAAAATCCCATATTTGAAAAGTGAACATAGAAATATATCAAATCTTCAAATGAAGGACATGGATAATCTTAAGATCCATTGTTCCCTATATGGGGAACAATTTGGGGGGGGGACCCCCTTGGAGGGGTGTTTTGGACATAACCAACTGGGAAGCTGCCTTTAGACAGAGCCAGAATACACTGGAGAGATGATACGTCTCAACACTGGAGAGATGATACGTCTCAACACTGGAGAGATGATACGTCTCAACACTGGAGAGATGATACGTCTCAACACTGGAGAGATGATACGTCTCAACACTGGAGAGATGATACGTCTCAACACTGGAGAGATGATACGTCTCAACACTGGAGAGATGATACGTCTCAACACTGGAGAGATGATACGTCTCAACACTGGAGAGATGATAGATCTCAACACTGGAGAGATGATAGATCTCAACACTGGAGAGATGATACGTCTCAACACTGGAGAGATGATACGTCTCAACACTGGAGAGATGATACGTCTCAACACTGGAGAGATGATAGATCTCAACACTGGAGAGATGATAGATCTCAACACTGGAGAGATGATACGTCTCAACACTGGAGAGATGATACGTCTCAACACTGGAGAGATGATACGTCTCAACACTGGAGAGATGATAGATCTCAACACTGGAGAGATGATACGTCTCAACACTGGAGAGATGATACGTCTCAACACTGGAGAGATGATACGTCTCAACACTGGAGAGATGATACGTCTCAACACTGGAGAGATGATACGTCTCAACACTGGAGAATGATACGTCTCAACACTGGAGAGATGATACGTCTCAACACTGGAGAGATGATACGTCTCAACAGACCTGCTGGCAGACTTGACTTCTTAAGGAAGCTGGGGTCCTTCAGGGTTTGCAGCAGGCAGGGCTGGGACGACGCGCCGACGTCATCGATTACGTCGACGCAAAAAACTGCACGTCGATGCGTCGTCACTCAGAATCAAAAAATGGCGGCGGCCGCGGCATTGTGTTGCAGGAGGTGGGGGAGAAGCTATCTCGTAACAGGGTGTCAAAAGTATGGAAGTACTTTACACCTAATGGTAACGATTCGGTGGTCTGTGACCTGTGCAAAATAGAGATGGCATATCATAAAAGCACTACCGCGATGCACCAGCACCTTAAGAGGAGGCACCCGGGAGCTGCTTGTGTGGAGGAGAAGACACCGTAAGTTTTCAACTTTTTTTTCTTTCCTTGTTTGCGGTGATTAACCCCATCATTCATCCAAACCGCACCACGTAACTTGTGCTCCAGCCTCGCACACACAGAACATGTGCCCATTTTTAACTGACACAGACACACACTCCTCAAATACACGCTAAAGTTAGTTTTTTTTTTTAAATTCTTTGTCTGCCTTTTTTTTTTTTTTTTAAATACAACATTCATTGTTGTTTTCTAACTTTTAACTTTTAGGTTAATGTATTATTATACTTTATTGGTATGGGCAGATCGTTTAGAAGTATATAGTTTTATTAACCTGTGCACTGTGTTTGTGATTTATGTTTTCAGGGACAGGGATAAGCAGAAAAGTTTGGAGGACTACTATCAGATGAAAAAAACACACCCCCTGCACCCCCCCAGGAGGCTGCTGCACTTACTGAGAGCATCTTAACTACTAAAAGTTAAACTACTGGGGGCGCGGTTGGAGCTTGACGGAGATGGCGGCGTAGAGAGTTGCTCTGTAAGACCCGACACAAAAAATCGATACTATCGATAATTATACCCATTACTCTATACGAAATATTGTGTCTCAGCAACGGGAATATATTTTCTTCTTTTCGGGCGGAAAATACAAATGTCTAACCGAGAACTCCGGATGCTTCAGCGCCTCAAAGACACTCCGCTAGCATGGCCATCAAAAACTAGTAAGAAAATGGATGACTACGTTAGCAGGGCTTCAGACGACACGCCTGCTGCGTCAGGTGCAACCGCTATGCCAAGTGCAGCTGCTGAGGAGCCCTCACTGAGCTTTCTCGCCACAGAGATAAGAGCAATCCGTATGTCCACACAAAACATCGAGAAGGACACAAAGGAAATCAAGACTACGGTGGAGGACATTGAAGGGAAGATTAGCACGCTAAGCTCCCGCATGGACGAGGCGGAAGAACGGGTCGCCGCACTGGAAAGCGCCGCTGACACATCCGAGCAGCACGCCAAAACTTTCCAGGAGAAAATACAACAACTTCAGGAGCGTGTTGAGGATTTGGATAATAGAGGACGACGCTGCAATATCAAAATCCTAGGCATACCGGAGCTAAAAGAAGGGAACGATATGATTGAGTTTTTACAACAGGAGATCCCAGTCATGCTGGAGCATCGGTTCCCGACACTGGAGATACAGCGCGCTCATCGAGTTCCCACTGGCCCGCCGAGACGAGAGCACAGGGAGGGGGACAGACCGCGGCTTGTGATGGTCAACATGCTCCGCTACCAAGTGAAAGAGGAGATACTACGAGCAGCCAGGGAAAAAGGTCAGATCATGTGGCAAGGAGCCAGGATCATGTTTTTTCCTGACTACTCTAAGCAGACCATGGAGCGGAGGGCGTCCTTCAAACAAGTTAAAACCGATCTGAAGAACAGAGTGGAATACATGCTGCGCTTCCCCGCCACCCTGGAGATTAAATTTAACGGAGCCCGTCACCGCTTCACCTCGGCCGAAGAAGCATCGGAGTTCATCAAGAGGAAGATTATAAAAGAAAGCTGAGCTAAAGACAAAACTGTGGGTAAATATTAAACTCTGATAGACTCCTCATCACTATGCAACTATTTTATTTTATTTTTAGTTTCTCTTTCGACATTGCTATACGTATATATATATAGAGAGAGAGAGTTGGGTAATTTTCTTTGACTTTTTCATTTTTAATTATTTATTTATTTTTCTTCAGATAAGCTAGTAGCCTTTTTTTTTTTTCTGCTGCTCCATTACTCTGCCTATTTACGTGTAATTTGTGCAGCAGTGAGGCAAATTGTATTGAACGCTCCCACCCTGTGTGATAGGAACTCACATTGCAGACTTTCTTTTTCTGGGGGGAGAATGCCTTTTCTTTTTATATTCCCTACTCTATATAATTGATTGAGGAGCTTTATTTAAGTTTTGCTACTCCCCATACAGTTTACATGGGATTTGAATATGCAAACGTTGGGTTTTACAGGAAGTCGAGTCCAGGCGACATTTCCAGGTTTCCTAGTTTTGTTGTGTTCACTTGGTTTTGTCCCAGTCCTTTGAATCTGACTGGGTTTGTAGGTAGTTTGTTCTGTCATGTTTGTAACATTTGTTCACCATCACCACACTGTATTCTGATAATGCACACAATATCTATGTACGCTTTACTACTTCATGGCTAGCACAACAGATTTGAAATTTGCCACTTGGAATTTAAAGGGCCTTAACAATGTGATTAAGAAAAAGAAAATCCTGACATATTTGAAATCAGCTAAAATTGATATAGCCTTTGTCCAGGAAACGCATCTAAACATGAAAGAATCTTTGAAATTAAGGTCCTCCTGGGTGGGGAAGGTTTTCTCAAGTCCAGGAACTGGCAAAAGCAGAGGGGTTTCCATTTTGATTAATAAGGCAATTAATTTTAATGAAACAAATGTGATAATAGACCCAGATGGTCGTTATGTGATAGTGTATGGCCAACTCCTGGATACACCAGTTGCTCTCTGTAATATTTACGCACCCAATTTTGATAAGCCAGAGTTTTTTCATAGCCTATCTCAACTTCTCTTGGACCTCGGGGATGTTCAGATAATACTTGGTGGAGATTTCAACCAAATATTAGATCAAGACCTCGATAGATCATTGCCCAGACGCAATACAGAAGGCAGATCAGCGGCTGCCATTAGACAACTTGCCACTGACTTGGGTCTAAAAGACATCTGGAGGCTAATACAACACCCAGATACAAGAGATTATTCCTTCTTTTCCTCTCCCCACAACGTCTACACTAGGATTGATTATTTTTTAATTTCTCAATCATTAGTTGATTTTTTCCCTCAGCTCAGATATAGGTAATATAATCATTTCAGATCATGCCCCAGTTTTTCTCTGCCTAACAAAATTTTCACAGTCACCTAAAAGCCGCAGATGGCGACTAAATGTGTCCTTGTTGAAAGATGACTCATTCCTCAAGATGATCCGGGATGAGACATCACTCTTTAAGGAAACAAATAGTAAGCAAGATAGTAGAATTTCAATATGGTGGGATACTTTAAAAGCTTATTGGAGGGGGAGAATTATTTCTTATGCCTCTTACAGGAAAAGACTAGCTAATGAGAAAACTAACGAACTAGAGAGCGAACTTAAAATACTTGAAGTCTCATATTCTCAGAACAAGGATAGATCCACACTAAACAAAATCATTGCTACTAAATTTCAACTAAATAAAATATACCACAAAAAAGCTGAGTATGCTTTGTTTCGGACCAATCAGACATACTGGGAAATGGGCGAAAGACCTGGTCGCCTGCTGGCTTACCGTTTAAAGCAAGCAACAGGATAGTATGAACCACATAGCTGGCACGCGGCAACCAGATGGCCATATCTCTATCTCTACCGCCTCTAAACAGATCAATGAAAGTTTTAGATCCTTTTATGAAACTCTCTATTCATCACAAGGTGATTTAGATAAGCAGAAATTTGATAGGTTTTTTTCTGATCTTAACCTCCCACAATTAACTGAGAGTGACAGAAACTTTTTGGAGGCGCCAATAAAACTCGAGGAGATTTCTCAAGCAATCAGAAGTATGCCATCAAATAAATCTCCTGGGTTAGATGGATTGCCTGCTGCTGATTTTTATAGAGCATTTGTAGACATTATTAGCCCTATACTGCTCGAGGTCTACTTTGATGCATTTACAGCTGGCACCTTACCACAGTCAATGCACACTGCAGTTATATCTTTCATTCACAAAAAGGAGAAAGATGATTTGGATCCTAGTGGCTACCGTCCTATTTCCTTACTTAACTGTGATCAAAAGATTTTAGCTAAGATATTAGCAAATCGCTTATCTAAAGTTATTGGAAGCATTATTCACATGGACCAATCAGGCTTCATCCCAAATCGCTATAGCTCCGATAATATTAGACGGCTTGTCAATCTTCAGTGTTCAGTATATGACTCCACTCATCCAACAATCGCTTTGTCACTAGACGCCGCTAAAGCCTTCGATTGTGTCGAATGGGCATATCTTTTTGAAACCCTTGAACGATTCGGCTTTGGGAAAAATTTTATTACATGGATCAAAACTTTATATGATACCCCCCCTATGCTTGTGTTTTGACAAATGGTCTTATATCTAATCCATTCCAGTTACATAGGTCTACAAGACAAGGCTGCCAGGCTGCCCCTTAAGCCCGGGCCTGTTTGTGCTTGCCTTGGAGCCTTTAGCACAGAAACTAAGGAATAATCCAGATATACACGGGATCACAGTGGGCAATATCCATCACAAACTTTTATTGTACGCAGATGATATGTTAGTAATGTTAACGCAACCAGAAAAATCCATACCCAATTTATTAAACTGTATTGAAGAGTTCACATCATTATCTGGATATCGCATTAACTGGGACAAATCGGAGGCCATACCTTTATCAGGCCATTGTCCATCTACCCTCTTACATCGATGGAAATTTCGCTGGGCTTCGAAAGGCATCAAATATCTAGGCATTCGAATAACTCCTGATTACAAAGATATGATCCGAGAGAACATCAACCCTCTGCTTCAGAAGATGAGATCAGATTTTGGCAGATGGACTAAAATTCACCTCTCACTCTGGGGGAAAATAAATTCTATTAAAATGATGTCTGCACCAGTTATATATTATTTACTTTCCCACCTTCCTCTGAACATTCCCGAGTCCTACTTTAGAGATATTGACACACTTATTCTAGATTTCATTTGGGGCAATTCACCTCATCGTCTGGGAATAAAGAAATTACAGGCCCACACAAAAAGAGGGGGATTTTCTCTTCCCAACTTCAGATGGTACAGCTGGGCTTTCAATATGAAACCCATAAGAACATGGTTAACTAATGATGGGGCAGGGGATAGACTAAGTTGGTTCCAAATAGAAACTGAAGTGAGTGGAGGGTTATCCCCTTGGTCCGAGCTATTTAGTACAAAACTTTCATCACATAATGAGAATCCTATTATCGCTAATACTAAACTTATGTGGCATAAACTACATAGAACAGGGCGTTGGGACTTTTCCAAATCCCCGCATGCACCACTATGGAATAACAAGCAAATTCTAGTTGGTAATAAAACAGTTAACTGGACTATTTGGCAAAAAGCGGGGATAAATTACATTTTACATCTGTTTGATAGTAACACTAAACTATTTTTAAGCTTTAACCAAATAGTGGACAGATACAAACTACCACATAACCAATACTGGAGATATGTCCAAATGCAAAGCACTCTATCTAAATGGTTAGGAAGCCCACTTACCTGCCCTACAGGTAGCCCAATTGAAGAACTGCTAAATAAATCAAGTTCAGGCAAGGGCATCACTCTTAAGATTGTTAGTTTATTGCAGGAACAATTATCCGACCCTCTCCTCAAGGTCAAGAAAACACTGGGCAGGTGACTTGACTATGGACATATCTCCTGAAGATTGGAAGTCATGTTTAAAACATTAATACAATGTATAAAGAGATGGGTAATAGATTTATTCAATTGAAAATAATACATAGATGGCATCGGACGCCACAACAACTGTATAAATGGAAATTAATACCTGTAGACTCTTGCTGGAGATGTGACGGAAGTGGTGCATCTATATTACATATACTTTGGACATGTCCAGTGCTTAAGGATTGGTGGAATAACATTCATCAGGTTATATTTGAAGTCCTGCATAAAAGATTCCAAATCTCTGCAAACAAAACTGGGTGTCTTGGGATCGACCACTGAGCTTAAGGACAATGACTTTACTTATTTTGAAAAAAGATGGATTATCCTAGCTCTCACTACACAGCAAAACGGATACTGCTAAGACACTGGAGGAAAAGACTGCCACCTCCTTATGAAGAATGGACTACAACAATGGCACAGTTAGCTGCCTACGAGAGGGTGACGTACTCTCTACTGGATAATCTGGATCAATATGTCCCCACTTGGACCCCTTTTACTTACTGGTTGTCTGTGAGTTAATGGTTGCCATGACAATGTAATGTGATTGCTGATTTGGTGTGCTTGTCTGCTGAGAGGTGTCAGTGTGGTGATCTATGGTGGTGTTTGTTTGTTTTGTTTTATTTGTTTGTTCTTGTTTTTCTGGAAAAAAAAAAAAAGAAAATAACTTGGGGAGTAATTTTCTGGCCTTGTTGGCTCTCTGTTTGAATGAATGGATCTCTCCCTGTCTGTATTATTTGTTTGCTTAACTTCAATAAAAAGTTCATTACAAAAAAAAAAAAAGTTAAACTACTGTTCACTTAACTGTAATAGGCCTAATACTTGAATTTATTTGTTATTTATTTCACAGATTTAAATGATTAGGCTAAGTTGCTGCTGTCACACATTGTGTTGTTTTGTAAATTGCAACTGTCACCGCTGCTGTTATTTTTTATTTATTTTAAGTTGATAAGATTTTTGGTTCAGATTGTGTTTTTTGCAGTTTTATTTATTGAAGGAAAGTTTTATTTTATTATTTTTTTATTATAGGATTCCATTGCACTACAACTGTGTGCACTTTATTGTTGTATTGTTCAATACAATTCATTTTTGAACTTGAAAGAAATAATTTGTGTTTTATTCATGGAGATAAATTTGCATTAATTGCTATAAAGGTCAAATTATGGGGAGATAATCGATAATCGAATCGGATTTAAAAATGAATCATTAGATTAATCGATGCATCGAAAAAAAACTATTTTCTAGATTAATCGATTACAAAAATAATCGTTTTAACCCAGCCCTAGCAGCAGGATGTTCATATCTTCTATAAGTCTTCTAGACCAGCGGTCCCCAACCTTTTTTAGGGCCACGGACCGATTTAATGTCGGCCAATATTTTCACGGACCGGTCTGTAAAATGTGCCGTAGATAAATACAACAAAACAAAATGATATAACTGGCATAAAAACTGTGGTATTTTCTAGGGATGCAACGGTACTCGGTAAAATACCGAACCATTGGGTACGACCTGCCATTTATTATATTTGGACACGCTCTTTTACGCGCGCCAACATGCGAGTTCCGCTTTCCACAAACTCGCAGGTAGTGGGTGGTCTAAAAACTGTACTGAATCCGTACCGAAACTGTGAGACAAAAAACGGTGGTACGGACTGTACCGTGAGCCACCTGTACTGTTGCATGCACCCCTAATATTTTCTATATATTATAACAAAAGTAAATCCGCTGTGTATTGATGTGAAACTTTTTTAGAAGCGTCCTCGTAACAACAGAACATCGGTAACATCCTCTCTGCACAAAGACACTTTGTTTTTAACTCATTTTACGTATGTCCTGACTGAGACACGGGTCTGGAAGTCTTGTCATGGGTCAAGAGTCATAGATGGTTGTAACAGAGACAATCAGGTCATTTTTCAAAATAAATCATCATTTAGACTCAGATAATAAATCAAACAGTAATAACAGAAGTTATTTATTTTGTCTCTGCAGCCCTTTACTAAATAACCCACGGACCGGGACCGGGGGTTGGGGACCACTGTTGTGGAGAGTTCAGTCATCTGTTGGGGGGGGCAGCATCAGAGCCAGAGACTTAAAGAAACTGAACAAACTGATGAAGAGGGCTGGGTCTGTTCTGGAGACTCTGGAGCTGATGGAGCAAAAGAGGATCCTTCATCAAATGAAGACCATCATGGACAACCTGAACATCCTCTACACAACAGAGATTCAGCAGCAGTGTCTTCAGTCAGGAGATCCTTCCTGCCTACAGCAACAATCATCTAACATGCATCTTTGAAGAGACTTCAGTCATGACAGTTACTGCAACATCTAAGTATTCTTGAATTGAATTAAATTGTACTGATTTGGAGAAATCCTGCCAGAGATTGAGAAGGTGACTGGGGAGAGGAAGGTGTCGGCATCTTTGTTTAGACTGCTGCCCCAACGACACAAATACTAATAAGCAGCAACTAGAGGATGGATGGGCGAATGACTTCTAACAGTGAATTCATCAGCTCTGCAGCACATAATACTGCAGTGTGTGGAGAACACAAACAAATACATGAACAAAAACGACACCAGTATGCATTCCATTGGTTTCTAAAGACAGGTGCTAATCAATATCAAACTGAACTGGATCAGTACCTTTTAGTGGTGATCTTCCTGCCGTTGACTATCTTCGTGGAGGTGGACACAGAGCGGAAGTTGCCCATGCTCCCGCCTCCCCCGCCTCCAAAGGACGTTGAAGAGAATGAGGTGAAACCTCCACCTCCCAGGCTCCCCATAGTGGTCATGTGATCCATGTGACCCATGTGACCCATGGCACTCATTGCGCCAAAAGAACTGAATCCTGAGATCAACAGGACAGAGTGAGAAACCAAAACAAACAAACAAAATGATTGTTCATTAATTATTTATTTTTTATTTTTTTACCAGGGTCATAAGGAGAGAAGCCAGCACCAAATGGAGGAAAACCAAAGCCTCCAAAAAACGAAGTTCCCACTCGGCTGCGACTCGCCCGCCCTTGGTGCCGTCTGCTGCCGCCAAAAAATGGATCATCGCTAAATGGATCTCCTCCTGAGATAAAAGGGATGAAATGAAATGAGCAAATAATGAAATCAAAATTGCACATATAAAAGTCACTTTTATTTAAATATTCTGCTGCCATATGAACTAAAGTGTCATAACATTTGTTGTTCAAACACTTTTAACATCAGCACTTGTCAGTAACACATATTTAGTGTAAATCTCATCTTAAAAAATTCTAAATAAAATAAAGCTTATTGCCACTGCCAGGACATTAATGTCATCCTCTTATTTATTAAAAATAAAAATAAAAAAAGTCTACCAACAAGGAGTTCAACTTAACAGTTGTTACAAATAACCTTGTTTCTGTTGAATCCTCCATCTGGGAGAACTTTAAAATGAAAATGTCCATGTTAAAGTTCTGTAATTTCACTGTTCTACATGTCTGTTTTAGCTTTTCCTTGTTTACCTGCCAATTATCTTCCGGTTCTGCAGCAGCCAGAAACAGACTTTTCAGAATATAAGCATTTGAGCAACATGCGTAAATGGGTGATAAAATAAATATTGGCATTAATAAATTAATGAGTTAATGCAATAATAACACGTTATTAATACTAAATCGTGTATTTGCATTCCTGACTGACCCATATAAAGTGAGTGTAAGCTACAACATAATCCATAGAAAATGGAACAAAGTTAGACAGAAAATACAGTACGAACAGTAAATATATATAGTAATGTTTAATGTTATACATTATATATTCTGCTAAAAAATGGCCTAAGAACTTCACAAAATTTCCGGGGGCTACCACAATTTCAAATACATTATGAAAAAAAAAAACAAAAAAAACTTGTGGGAACAATGAACCACGAATGGGTAAGGGTATACTGTATTCTCTCGCAAACTGAAAACAAACTTTCCCCCCTCAATTACCCTCAGTGGTGAGGGAATCTCTTAAAGGTCCAGATCTTGTTTTCACTTCATATTGTGCATAATGAAATCTTCTTACATTCACCGATGAGTTTTGTTAATTTTTCTTTGATCAAACATTTAGGTGATCTCAAATCTAAATCATTTAAAATTTCCTTTCTGACCACATTTCTCAAAGGAAGATACTATTAACAGTCATCCTTAAAGATTTTAATAACAGATTTTAGCTCTCCAAATCTTTGTAGTTTTAGGTCAGTAAATTAACGAACGTCTTTTCAATGCAGTGTGATGTGTCTACTGACGTGGTGACTGTTCAGTTTGCCTTAAATGAGTTACTGGAGTTATTCATTATGGCATCAGGGAGTAGATTCAAGCTCTGACACCATTACATTCATTCAAACCTGTTGGATTATGTTTAATGTGCTTATGTTTTTCACCCAATTATTTCCACTACCTAAAAACAAACAAAAACATATAACACACATATCTGTGTATATGTGTGTGTATATGTATGTATATGTATATATATATATATATATATATATATATATATATATATATATATATATATATATATATATAAATTAGGGCTGTCAAAGTTAACGCAAAATAATTTTAACGCAACTAATTTTTTTAACGCGGATTAACGCGAGCCTTAGCCTGGCCGTTGATGTAAAATAGTAGAGAGGAGAGTAGGTTTAATGAGCCTCGGGCCCCGCCGTAGTTGTAGTCCTGTAGTCCTCCGTAGTCCTGTCAAAACAGGAAGCCATGCACTGATGTCGACGGCCATGCCGCAGACCGACAGAAGTAAACATACCTCCGTTAGCAGTAATTGGGATAAAAATGGATACAAAAGATACTATTTTGAATGGTAAGTTTAGCTTCAAAACCTTGCCTGATGGCTAACTCCACAAGATAAATGTTGTTTGTGTTTGCTGTCGATGTGAATTTAGTTACCACCGGAGTCCGACTACTGAAATATCACTTGTCGGCTAATCAGAGCGCTGATGCAGAGAGCCCCCCCCCCGTTCGAAGCAAACCACCAAAATATTTTGTATGAAGAACATAAGAGAAAATATTGAGTTTATATATATATATGTATATAATATATAATGGATTTTGGATTGTAGCAATAAATAAACATGCATTTGTTTTGCATAAGGCAAGCATTTGTGTACTCTCATATTAGGCAAGGCAACTTTATTTGTAGAACACAATTTGTACACAAGGCAATTCAAAGTGCTTTACAGATGCATAAAATCACAAGAAGGCAAATAGAATCATTCTATACTAGCATAAAAATAATCAATAATAAATAAAATTAATTAATAAAAAAATTAATTAAGTAAATTTAAACTGAAGAGTGCAGATAAAATCCTTCCAGTCATCATCTGCACATCTAAACAGAACTGTTTTCAGTCTGGATCTGAAAATTGTCAGAGTTCAGGCCTGTCTAACATCTTCTGGAAGACTGTTCCAGATTTTAGGAGCATAAAACTGAAATACAGCTTCACCTTGTTTAGTCCTGACTCTGGACACCAGCAGGAGACCACTACCTGAGGTTCTCAGAGTCCAGGTTAGTTCATATGACTCTAACATGTCAGAGATGTACTTTGGGGCCATGAAGAGACTTGAACATATATATATATATATATATATATATATATATATATATATATATATTATATATATATATGTAATATGTATATATATATATATATGTGTATGTGTATATGTATATATATATATGTGTGTCTGTGTATATGTTATATATTATATATATATATGTATGTGTGTTATCTATGTATATCTTATATATATATATATATATATATATATATTAGAGCTGTCAATTTCTCAAAATAATTAATCAGATTAATCGCATGACTGTCAATAGTTAATCATGATTAATCACAAATTAATCGCATATTTTTATCTGTTCTAAATCTACCTTATGTGCCTTATGTATATCTTTTTCAAGTTGTATTACTCTTATTAATTCGAGTCCTGACTAGAACCAGGAAATACGACCATATTAGTCCAGTCCTGAGGTCTCTGGCTTCCTGTCACTCAGAGAATAGACTTTAAAACAGCTCTACTTGTGTTCAAGTCTCTTCATGGCCCCAAAGTACATCTCTGACATGTTAGATCCATATGAACCAACCTGGACTCTGAGAACCTCAGGTAGTGGTCTCCTGCTGGTGTCCAGAGTCAGGACTAAACAAGGTGAAGCTGCATTTCAGTTTTATGCTCCTAAAATCTGGACCAGTCTTCCAGAAGATGTGAGACAGACCTGAACTCTGACAATGTTCTGATCCAGACTGAAAACAGTTCTGTTTAGATGTGAAGATGATGACTGGAAGGATTTTATCTGCACTCTTCATTTTTTATTTAATAGGGTTAGGGTTATTTTTTTATTAATTAATTATTATTTTTATGCTTGTATGGAATGATTCTATTTGCCTTCTTGTGATTTTATGCATCTGTAAAGCACTTTGAATTGCCTTGTGTATGAATTGTGCTCTACAAATAAAGTTGCCTTGCCTAATATGAGAGTACACAAATGCTCGCCTTATGCAAAACAAATGCATGTTTATTTATTGCTACAATGCCAAATCCATTATATATTATATACATATATATATACTCAATATTTTCTCTTATGTTCTTCATACAAAATATTTTTGTGGTTTGCTTCAAACGGGGGGGGGCTCTCTGCATCAGCGCTCTGATTAGCAGACAAGTGATATTTCAGTAGTCGGACTCCGGTGGTAACTAAATTCACATCGACAGCAAACACAAACAACATTTATCTTCTGGAGTTAGCCATCAGGCAAGGTTTTGAAGCTAAACTTACCATTCAAAATAGTATCTTTTGTATCCACGGTTTGTTTACATCTGTCTGTCTGCGGCATGGCCGTCGACGTCAGTGCATGGCTTCCTGTTTTGACAAACTACGGAGGACTACAACTACGGCGGGCCCGAGGCTCATTAAACCTACTCTCCTCTACTATTGTACATCAAACGGCCAGGCGCGTTAATCCGCGTTAAAAAAATTAGTTGCGTTAAAATAATTTTGCGTTAATCACGCGTTAACTTTGACAGCCCTAATATATATATATACATATATATATACACACACATTTGTCCAGGTGTTTCAGAACTAAATGGGGAGTAACGTTGACTGCATCATCTGATCATCTTCCTTCTTTCTAATCTAACTGCCAAAGTTCAGAGATGAATTTTATTGGCATCTCTCTCCAGAAATTTAAATACATCTAAAGTGAGTACAGTGATCCCTTGTCACTTTGCGGTTTGAGTACTGTGGTTTTAGTGCTTTGCGGATTTTTCAGAAATATATAATATAATTAAAAAAATTTTTTCCCATTAACCGCGAAAAATAAGCGATCACTGTACTCTTGGTCCAGTGACTTTTTTTTTTTTTTTAACTGGAATTATCAGTTATTTTTCCAAACAAGAACTTCATTTCAATTCAGTGAGAGGTGAAAGAGTGGAAACAAGGAGTGCAGAACTGGTCTGAGCTGTAGTAATCCCAGCTCAGTCTAGATTTCTCAGTCCATAACCTTTAGTCTATCCATCTCAAACGTCATGACTGTATTGTCCTTTAGAGTTCAGTACCACGTATGACTTACTGGAAAGTTCATGGATTTGGAACCAGCAATTAGGGATGCACCGAAAATTCGGCCACCGAAAATTTTCGGCCAAAAAATGGCCCAAAAGTGCATTTTCGGTTTTCGGCCGAAAGACTTTTATCACCGAAACAACACGGCCGAAACAGGATGTTGTGATGACGAACAAAAACCGTGGCCAGCACGCTTGTCTGGGGCCAACATGTCTGTGGTGTGGACGTATTTCAATATATCTGAGAAAGACCCACGGATAGCGATTTGTAAAACATGTAACGCTGAAATTTCAAGAGGGGGTGAATCTGCAAAGAGTTTCTCCACGTCGGGTTTGATTTATCACCTGAAATCCAAACATCCCCATCGCCATTCTGAATATGAGAAGGCGGCGGCACAGAAAAGGAAAATCCCTCCGAGCGCACCCACTCCGTCTGTGGCGGACGTATTTGAAAAGGCAAGAAAGTTTTCCAGTGATGGTGCCAAGGCAAAGGGCATTACACAAAAAATAATGGAATTCATTGCCTCAGATGATCAGCCGTTCTCTGTTGTAGAGGATGTGGGATTTCGTAGGCTGATCGAGCACATTGAGCCCCGTTATTCCATACCGAGCAGACGTGTGTTTACCTGAGCCATAGTCGGAAATCCCGGGGGGGACACAGGGACGTCCACAAAGTTGTCCCCCCCAAAAAATTGTTGTAAGCACACAAAAACAATTGAATAATAATATAGTCATGTTCAATAAAAGTACAACACAAGCGCTGCAAATTATAAATGTAAAAAGCCTTGTTTTAAAATTGTTGAAACATTGCGACCCCCCTAATTCTCAAAGTGGTTTAGTCCACATGCTGTTTCTAACGGGCAGGGCTACCTGCAGCTCCGTGTGTCAGCGAGTGTGTCATTTAAACGTGGAAGGGATTATTAATTGTATTTTATTTTTGCATTTTTAAGTTGCCATATTTAATGGCGTAGTTGTAATATGTTGTTGTATTTTGTTTGTCAAAAATACAACACTACAATATAATAATACCACCTAATACCATTGTTGATTTTTCAGTTTGAACATTGAAAAACCTGTATACAGGTAGAATATGCACTGATACACAACAATGCTACAACTACTATTATTACTTTTTCTAACATTCAACAGGCTGTGGGCTCAACCCTGCAAGGCAAGTTCCAAAGGAGCAGGAGAGAGAGAGGGAGAGAGAGTTTTTTTTTTCATGTCCCCCCCAGGAATTACTCTCTGAAATTTTTACTGTTTATTGTCCCCCCCCCCCCCCAAATGAAATGGGATTTTCGCCCCTGACCTGAGCTGTTTAATGTTGTTGCAGCTCACATCCATGAGCTTATAGCTGCAGATATTTTTGTTGTAGTCCTACAGAGAATTTTTTTTAAATGCACTTGACTTAAATGCACTGTGTTTTTATGAGAGAACATTTTTACAATCTTTCAGCAGGCCAGTCAGCCTGTATTATTATTTAATGTACACCTGAGTGGGGTCAAGTTAAACATTTTATTTTGAATTTTGTTTTATATTGTGCATTGTTGTAATGTCAGTGCTAATAAATATTTTCATAATTTTGCAATTAATTTATTCTTTGTAGCATCAATATTAATCTATGCAATGGTAATGCCTTGATTTTAGTGAGGTTAGTACACAGTCATTGCCATGAATGCAATGGTACTAATAATTGGCATAATAATTTATTTCGGCGTTTCGGTTTTCGGCCTTGGTTTCTTCATTTTCGGTTTCGGCCAAGAATTTTTATTTCGGTGCATCCCTACCAGCAATACTTATTTAGATCATTAGCTTTCTGTAAGTTAACTGTGGTGAAAATCTGTATTACACTTGATAGAAGAGGTGTTGCAAGATGAAACTTCCAAATCTCCAATTTGATCAAAACTACCAAAGGAGTGGGGAAGTAAAATCCCTTAGATTTAACAAAGTGACAACGTCCTTACATCCAAATATATCTTACCAAAGAAATCTGCAAATGGATCTCTGCCACCGAAGAATTCCCGGAAAACATCTTCTGGGTTACGGAATGTGAATGGTTGATGAAAATGGTCTCCGTTGTGGTAATGTCCTCCTGAAATATAATTAAGACTGATGTTAAGGATGTAAACCCAGACCAAAGCCACAGTGGTTAACTGTGCTATGAAACAGCCAGCTGTGCTCTCCTGAAGAAGCAGCAACTATCCGTGATGCTTTTCAGTGCCACAGCGCTGTTACACTGGTGCTACCATATTTGGGCCAGCATCTTCTCATAATCATACTTGATTAAAAACCACTAAAAACATTACTTTTATTTCCAAATCTGGAGCTATAAAAAGTAAAACTATCACTGAAATGTACCAACAGAGCACAGCACAAATGGTGAACTTGCATACAAAATGGATTTAAGAACAGCCTGTCGTAACTAGGCATGCCATCATTCACTCAACTCAATACAATTCAAATCATGATTCGAATCATGTACAAGACTAAATTCATTTACAGGCAAATGACAGATTATTTCTATTATTATTTCTCTTATACAAATCCAGCTTTTTCCTTTTTAACAGTACTGTAGTGTTCTTTTCATACAGTAGATTAGAACTAGCAGCAAATGACAAAAAAATTGTATGAGTACAATTTTTTTTTCCTTATCCTCTATACCTGCAAAGCAAATGACTGGAAAGTGGAAACTGTTTTATCGCCTCTCAAATCTGTCAAATCCTGTTTTTGTTTTTTTCTTCTTCCTTTTTTGTTTTTTAACAAAAGGCCTTTTGCCCTCTTTCCAATAAATCAGTACACTATCAAGATTTTTTTTTCTCTAGTACATAACAAGTCAACTTTACTTCAAGCCAAAGACTAAGGCATATTTATTTTTGTCTGAACAAAAATTGGCTGTCATGGAGGCCACATCGTGATTCATGCCTTAATTAAATCGATTTGAATTGTATTTTAAATTGTGGCATGCCTCCTCGTAACAGAACCTGATCCTGAGGAGAGGACCAACTGCATTTTACAGTTGTTTCTTAGTAACAGACATATGGTGGTGCCTTTTTCCTCTCATAACACCCATTTCCATTTCTGAGACAGACAGTGTTAGGATACTCTGTACACACTAGGGATGGTCAAACAGAAGGGAGCTAATGCAGGTTTCAGTTGCTAGGTCGTCCTATCAACAACCAGTTTGGGTCATAAAAAAAAAAAAAAAAAAAATCTGATCATCATATATTTGCAAGAAAAACACCAAATTATGAATGATGGGTTTATAAGTGAAGGAGAGAAAGACCAAATTATGATTAGGGATGAACGATAACTATCGGGCCGATAACAGGAAATGATGACGTCATCCCGATAAGTCCAATATCATGACGAATAGCCCTGATAACTTATATATTTTTGTCAACACGGCAGTACCTCGCTCCCTCTGAGACTTGAATGACCGGCAGTGAATGTTATGTTCAAGTGACATCAGCATAATCAGAACAACGATTTCTCAATCAGGAAAATCAAGAATACCCCCTCATGCCAGAAAACAACTCGTTAACTTGGTCATAATTTTGGTAGTTGCTGACTTTAATTGATACTCGCAGTATTTTCCCACATGTTACACATAAAAAATAGAAAAAATTGATAAGGCCGAAAGAACGACTAGCAAACAAGGGAACGGAGAAATTTATGTTACACCTTGAATGCAGCATTGTGGAACAGTGGGCTGAAAAAAAAAACATGGCAGTGATGGTGTAGAACTTCGTTAAAGTTTCAGAGGAAGATAGTTCGCTGGTTATTTGTGACAAATGCTCCAAGCGAAGGAGGGAAAAATAGCACAAGCTTTAATACATCAAACCTGATCAACCACCTGAAACATAACCATCGGTTTCATGGAGTTTTGAAATCACGCTAACGTGAGCTAACGCCAGCAAGTCAGCAGCAAGTCAACCCCTCCCCTCATCGCCATCATCTCTCTCATCTAAAGTTTCCACGAGATTTAAAAAAAAAACAAAAACTACTAAACCTCATTTACTTTAATTAAAGGCATTCATTTGAATGGAATCACAAGCCAAAATCCTTTAAACCTTATTTCTTTGTTACCATGGAGTGCACTTTTTCAGTTTATTTACACAGACAAGTCTAACTTGTGTCAGTACATTTATGACCTGTGCAATATTTTTTATTGTCATTTAGGAATGCATTTTTTCAGTTAGTAATTCTGATGCATGTATTTCCATCAGTTCAAGGAGTTAGTGCTGGGCAATATGACGAGGAACGTCATATTGCCCAGCGTCATATTGTGGTGACGATAGAAAAGTGTGTATCGTGTAATTTCTCTTCTATCGTTTCTAACCTAATTTTATCCATTATTACAGCAAATATGTAATTAAATAACCTGCAACGATAAATCTGATAGAATCATATCTACTTCTACAAAGTAGCCTTTATGTTTGCACTTTTATTCATGGTTAATGCCTTAAACAGAGTTCACTTCAACCCTGATGTTTACTTTAGACACTTTATATTGGTTTGCAAACTTTGCACTACAAGGTTACAGATTTCAGAAAGTTGAAAAATAATTTGTGTTTATTTTTTATAGCTGAACTTCAGTGCAAAAATGTGTTTTTCCTCGGAAACTGTTGTGCACTTAAAAAAATGTGAAAGCTACTGTACCTCTAGACTAGGGATGGGTTTTTGTCGAGATTTATTCGTCGATCGTCGGGAGAATTAATGATTAATAATCGATTAATCATTAACATTTTTATATTAAACTATCACAAATATTCTTGATATCGGCGTGACGTTTGTTTTCCCCTTTGGCCTGGTTGCTATGGCCTGCGCATGCCCAGATGTGTTCAGTGGCCCGGATGTTTGTGGTCGACAATAACGTGACATTTCCTGTTTCTTTTCTTTAAAAAAACAACGATAATAAAACAAGAGATATGGAGGAGACTACTTAACAAGGACAATTTATATCAAGGCGCCAGTATTACAGGCTTTTTGTTTCTTAAAAAGATGCGCTTGTTGTGTGCTCGATGTGCACTGCAGCTCCTTCTGGTCCGTGCTAACACCGAGTTAAGGCTAGGCTAGGCTAGGCTAGGCTGAGATAGAGATGAACCACCTCCACCATCCTTTACAAGGCTTGGATGCGCGTTGTTCAAGTGATACATCATTGTCGTTGTCAATTGATTGTTTTTGTAATTAGCATTGCAGTGATTGCAGTACACTTGCTCATTTTCTAAACGAAAATGGTCCCACGCCACACTTCACCGCGACCGCTTCATGATTAGGCGAGGACCTACAGAAGCTCGCATGTAACAACTGAGACCAGCCAGGGTAGGGTGATGGTGAAATGCTGCCCCCTGTTGCCAAATTTATATCAGTGGCACAGCATTGTTTGAGGACGTGCACTGATAACCTACATTCGGACTGTTAAAAACAAAAAAAAAAAAAAAATTCGGTTCATCGACGAAAATGAATGTCTTCGACCAAATTCTTAATGATCAATCATCGATTAATTATGCCCATCCCTACTCTGTGTACCTACCTGTTTTTGCTGCACTAAATGTATGTTTGTGACAGTTCAGCTAAATGTCCTTTCAAAATATAGCTGAAAAGTAAGCAATTAAATTTTTGTCAAACTTTTCAGAGAATAACTGAAAACATACTTTATTATGGTATATCGTCATATATATCGTTATCGTGATATAAAATAGTCCATATCGTGATATATGATTTTTTCCACATCGCCCAGCACTACAAGGAGCCTTTATTTTTTATATCAGTCAGTAATTAACCTTATTTAAGTTAATGTGAGATATCAAATAGGTTTGTTTGATAGCTTTACGAAAATGTTTGAGGCTTGCCAATAGTTTTTCATTGAAAAAATAAAAAAATCTCTTCATGTAAAGAGTCAAAACTATCTTGGTTTTGTTCATAGAATTGATGTAATGATCTTAGGTATATGTGTGTGTTATCGGTATTGGTCTTTAGGAGCTGAAAGTTATCGGTATCGGTTTAAAAAACAGTTATGGTGCATCCCTAATTATGATGGTCTTGCTAACAGTAGGTCGTGTGGAGTAGCTATACAGGAGAGCTCTGATGTTTCCATCAAACAAATATAATGCTTTATTTTCTCTTGTGGAACAGTTGAAAATGTAGCAGAGAGGTGTGGTTCAAGTCCCCAGACATTGCCATGCATGCACTGGGGTGTTGCATTTGTACCAGCACTAACTCAGCTGATGATGTCCCACAAACACTAGCATGGTGGGATGCCACTGAAAAAACATGGCTGAACTCTCTCAGTAGATAATGTGGGGTCCTGGACTACCTGCATATTTTGATCAACTCTGAGGACCCCCCCCCCCCCCCCCCCCCGTACAATCTGCGGGTTTTCGGGGTGGAGTTTGACAGAAACAGCAGAACCTGCCTTTTAAATTGCATTATGGCAAAAACAGAGTGCTGAGGGTCCGAATCAGTAGCTGTAAATCCCAACATGATATATTCTTCTTTATAAAGTCTCTTTTTGCTCTGAGGGTCTGCTACGTCTGGAACAAGCTGCCTTTTTTTGATACGAGCCATCTCTCCAATCGAAATGTTCATGTCTACCTCATTTTTCCTCTTCTTCTTCCTGTTGCTGTGTCTATCGTCTCTTTTTTTTTTTTTTTTTAATCACAATTTCAAGCGCTAACTTGAACTTTACAAGTTAATGAGTTTTCCCCCCAACAGCTTCTTTCAAACTGTGAAGTTATTCTACATCTATTTAATTTTATAATGACTTTTAATGGTAGGAATCCACCGTCAGTTTTGGGGCGGATGTAGTAATCTGCCGGATCTTCTGTTAATTAGTTGCCATTGTTTTTGACTGGTGAAGCTGAGATGGTGGTTATTTATGTTAATGTATATGTAGAACAGAGAGGATTGCAGAGGGGACTGCAAGGGTTTCTCCTGTCTTCCTGCCCTATGATGTCAAAAAATAAATGACCTAATATGTGCAGTTGTGGTAACATTTCATTGACTATAAATGTGTTAAAACACGTTAAACATGAAGAGGAGTTGATTCAGTATCAGCTACTTCTTCACCAGTAAAGTCGTTAACTTGTCCGTACATTCCCATAATGCTTTCTGGTCAATGCATATCCCCATAGAAGCTGACAGTCTCTGGGACTGCAAGGAGCATTTTTTTCATGACTGCCAAACTCGACGGTCATTGGCTTAAATGTCAATGCCCCCCCCCCGGACCCTCAGCATCTCTGGGAGTGAATGGAGCTGTGGGTTGGCCTCGACTGGCCTGGACGCTGATCACTCAGCATGGTGATTGGAGGAAAAGCTGAATGCAGTTCTGATTTACAGGTTTCCAGATATATATATATGCTGTCACGTCTAATGCACGATTTCAGTCCATCACAGATTTTGAATGTGAAGTCAAATAACAAGCAGCGACCATTTCTACAGCGAAATACTTCATTTCTCACACTGTAAATAAATCACACTCACTGTAGGGAAGGGGAGAATTTACATATAAATAAACTGACACTTTTTTATGACGTTTCTATGAGCTTCCACTGTTAGAAAGACCAGAAATCTCCACTGATGTAGATTATACAACAAGTACGTCCGTATCATTAGGGTTGTCCCGATCCGATCTCGTGATCAGAAATCGGGCCGATCACGTGGTTTCAGAGTTGATCGAAATCAGATGCTGCATCCCAATCTCGGATCGGATATACAGTCATGGAAAAAATTATTAGACCACCCTTGTTTTCTCCAGTTTCTTGTTCATTTTAATGCCTGGTACAACTTAAGGTACATTTGTTTGGACAAACATAACAATAACCACAAAGATTGCTCATAAGAGTTTTATTTAAGAGTTGATATCTTACCATTCTCCATGGTTTTCTTGATTATAACCTAAATCACTTAAGTTTTTACATCAATAGCTATGGCGTTGTTTTAGTCACATGATGACGTTTAGTGGTACCAGGTATTAAAATGAACAAGAAAGTGAAGAAAAAATGGTGGTAAATAATTTTTTCCATGACTGTATATTATATTCTCACTATTTTGATCACCGCTATATATTTCAAGCTTCTTATCACAGATAATACCCCAGTAGAAATCTCTCACCTGCATATAATGCATGAAGAGATCACGACATTTTATTGTGAGAGCTTTCTCTGTAAAATAGTGGCGTGAAGGCATGTCAGAACGGGCTTCCAGGAAACCCACTAACATAATAAGCTCTGCCAGTGCTTCAACAGAGGGTTAAGGACAAACTTCTTGTCTTGTTATCAGACGTGCCCTTTGTTTGGTTCCCCACAGACGTCTGGAGTTCGTCTGTGGCTCTGATGTCCCTCTGAAGCCTCAAAGCTCAGTGGCTCGACTCTAGTTTGGTTCTACGCCGTGCAACCCCGCATGACCCTGCATGACCCCGCATGACCCCCGCATGACCCTGCATGGATCCTACACAGCAGAGCGCATCAAACAGACTATGGAGAAAATGCCAAACAACTGGGGCATCAACAAGCAACGGGTCCACGTAATTTAGTGCGACAACACTGCTAATATGAATAAAGCTATGAGTCAAATGGGGGTGTGGAGTGGGGGCTGTGTTGCGCATTCTTTCCAACTTTGCGTGCATGAGGGCTAGCTTTCTCAACACAGCGTGATAGACACCCTGGCTGGTGCCAGGAAAATCTAGTGACATTTTTATATTAGTTAATATGTGTACTATACTTGATCGTTCAAGCTACTTCACAGAAGTTCTGTTATATGGTGCACTATTTGTTATTACTTAACTGTTGAAGCTATATCAAAGAGAAGTGCACTGTTTAAGTGTTAAAAAATAAAATAAAAATGAGAGACAACCTGGATCTGTTTATTCTGTATTTGTTCATTTTTTTTAATGTGTTATGAAAGTACAGGATCGGGATTCAGTATCGGCAGATGCTCAAAATCAAATGACTCGGAATTGGATCAGGACATCCCTAGTTTTCATTTCCTTAAACTGCTTGCCAAGTTCACCTGCTGCTATTTAAATGGAAATGCTATGTTCTTTAGTACTGAGACTGTTGAACAGTCACTGTTCTGTAACTAAATGTGTTTTATAATAATTCTCCCAAACAAAAAAGAAAGAAAGAAGATTGTTTAAATAAGTTATTGTTTATTTTATGAGATAATAAAAGCTATTAATCTCATCTTGGATGCAGGCCTATTTATTAATGTACACAGGAAATAAAATGCATGGGAAATTAAACTCTGTTTGCCCACTCAAAAAAAGTAAAATCGGATTGCGAAAAATCGGGAATCGGCCGATCATCAAAATTAAAAGATCGGAATCGGATCGGGACCCAAAAAACGTGATCGGGACATCCCTACGTATCATTGTGACTTTGTTTATTTGTTTCTTACCGTTCTTACGGTTACTTTTCAGGTGCTAGCTGGTGTAGCATGTGGTGGAGTGCTTATGCGTAAATAAACACATTGAAGACAGTAATCCGATGTCCGCTTGAGCGTGACACTGTTTCCATCAGTTCAAAACACCCTTTACGGTGGGAGTTATTGGACTAAATGGAGTAAACCCGTACACAAATATTTCACAATAAAAGCATTTTTTAAAGAAATGAATGGAGTATGCCCACTGAAACGCTAGGGGGCTCATAATTTGAAAAGGATGCAGATCGTGTTAAGCTTGTATTAACACCATCAGGCAGTAACTTCAACAATAGAAACAAGTGCTAGATTTCTTATTAAAATACAATGAATTACATTTGTGACAGAGAAAAAGGAAGGCCATGTTACTCCCTGTAGTTTAGGTAGATAAAGGTCTTGGTCACAATTGAGTAAGAATAATCTATTTCTATAAATCTCAGAGTACCTTCTTGAAAAATATACATTTCATTATTAAGGACCCACAACCCCTAGCAATTACACAATCGACCACTAGGGGTCCGCGGCCCCCTGTTGAGAAGCACTGCTCCATAGGTATATATGAACCGAGATGACACCTTGTTGAAGGATATACTAAAATCTAAATATCGATAACATTTTACCCAGTTTACCTTCAGTTGCGGGTTAAACCACAGGTACGGGTTAAACCACAGGTGCAGTGGTGTTTAACCAGGGTTAAACTCAAACCATTAGCTAAACCTGTGGCAGTGCAACTGGCCCATAATGTTTGTGTTAGTTTGTTTAAAACTGATGACACACTTGACATAACCACATAATATCAACAGATAAGTGGACTACCAGAATAAATGAGTGGCAGCCCTGATGCCAGAGCCACTGGTGAAGACATCTATGCTTACCTCTTCCTCCGCTGCCCCCTGTCAGCCCCTCTTTGCCAAAACGATCGTAGATGCTCCTCTTGTTGGCTAGAGGGTGAAAGTGACAAATTCCAAAAGGATAAAACAAAATAAAAATGAGTATTTAGCCACAGATAAGTGGTCAGTGCTTGTACAGTGCTGCACTGGGGTCAGCATCAGTCTCACTGGTGAGATGTCATCACCAGTCAGTACTAAACTGGTACCAAAGTACCATTAAGCTCTATGATTAATCTCTCTGCTATCTGTATCTAAGCAACTTAAATTTACTGTAAGTATCTCCTGATGTTGATCAAGCTGCTGCTGTCTGTCAATAATATCCGTCTGCTCTTCAGTCTTAACCAAGGTCTGGCTAATACCACTAAATCTCATCAAAATGCACCAAAATATATCTAGGATTGTTGTGTGTCAGAGAATAACATGGCAAAACACTTACAAAAGCAGACTGCAAAAAATATGGGCAACTGATTGAGCAAATCAGTTTAATTTTACAGAGCAGCATCCTGGTTGCTCTGGCTCTGTGGAGAATTACCAACATAACAAACCACAACAACACTAATTAGGTCAAAACAAGTCTCCTGTTGTTAAGTTATTACACAATTCAATGTTGCTTTAAAAGCGCTCTCTTTCTTTTTCTTAATTCATTTTTTAAAGGATCCCAGACAGTGTGAGTCATGGTACCGGTCCATAGTTCAGATACAAACCATCTGACAGAACTTCGTAAGCCTCTGACAGCTCCTTGAACTTCTTCTCAGCATCCTCCTTGCTGTCTGGATTCTTGTCTGGGTGCCACCTCAGAGCAAGCTTTCTGTACCTGCACCAGAAAACAAGGTCAAGAAAGGAAGAAGGAAATCCATTCAGCCATTTTATTTTAGAAGGAAAACAATAACAACTAATCAGAGATGGAACATGAAAATACTTCAGAGCCAGGGGATTTTCCTCAAGACAGAAGGGAGGATAAATGATGGATTGATGGACAAAAAAGGAAAAGAAATGAATACAGAACATTGAGTAAAAGTGCTCCTCTCATTGTTTTATTATGTTTCAAAAACTAGGGATGGGAGATATGACGTCAAAGCAATATAATGTTAAATAGAACTGATGAGCAATTGTTTTAGTATAGTTTTCATTTTTGGCTCTCATAGACCACTATTGCTGCAAATATAATCACTAGGGGTGTAACGGTACACAAAACTCTCGGTTCGGTACGTACCTCGGTTTTGAGGTCACGGTTCGGTTCATTTTCGGTACAGTAAGAAAACAAAATGCAAAATATAAATGTGCTAGTTGTTTATTACACACTTTTGTGCTTTTAAAACAATAAGAACATTAGCCTATACAAAGCTAGAATTTTGCTCAAAAATATAAATACAATATTCTGAAATGTAGATATTTTGAAAAACAAAACTAAAAATAATATTGGCTCAGACTTTTTCTTAAAGAAAATATCCATCTGATGTGCAAAATTGAACAGTTGCAACACTGAACAGTTTCAAGTTGTTGCTCAGATTAAATAACATGAATAAGGCTCAGACCGTTTCTTTAAAAACAAATCATTGTATTTTTTCATAAAGTCCCGGTATGATTTTCTGGCTAAAATGTGGACGAGAAGGTAATTGATATCGGGGCTCAATTACTTTTATCATGTGTTTGAAGCCAGCGTTTAGGGTGATTAGGGTCTTAAATCTGCAGCTATAAAACACAACTTCGGCTCCCCGGTGAAATATAAACAGGGACAAAGAGAAGTTGATAAAACTAAAGTGGTTTGCCGACATTGTTCATCCGAGATCGGGTATGTTTCTGGCAACACGTCTAACCTGTTAACTCATTTGAAACGGCACCACCCCAGCGTGAATATCACTACAAAAAGAGAAAGACGACCGAGTACAAACACAGCTTCCCACCACATTTAACACTATGTCGCGGGAGGCTTATTGCCAATGCTAGCGGCATTAGCATTAGCCACGACGTCCGCTACAACTGCTGTTTGTTGTGCTCCATGCGGTCCTCTACCAGTGTTGCCAGATTTGGTTGAGCCATTTCCGCCCAATCGCGTTCCAAAACCCGCCGACTTCAGGAAAAAACCGCCCAATACGTGTTTTCATACGAAAACATTTCATATTTGAATAAACGTTGATTTAAATGCATTTACAGTATTAAACAATTAAGCCTAAATTAATAGTTGTATCTTATCATAGTGCATGTCACAGAAAATGTGCAAGAATGCACATATATCCCAGTGCCAGGCCCAAGTTAACACAGCAGCAGTAACATCAACCACGTAAACACCATTTCTTATAGTTTCTCCACTTCGGCACTGTTGCCAACTCTCCAATGAAAAAAGTCGCTAGACGCTGTCCCGGAAGTCGCTAGAAGTCGCTAGATGCGACTGACGGACACAGACGGACGGACGGATTGTCGGGGGGGGGGGGGGTGGAGGCGGAGGTGGAGAGGAGCTCGAGTTGTCTCGCGCGGGGGGCGGGGTGTTTGTGGCTGTGCACTGTGCCCGACAGAGAGAGAGAAAGAGAGAGAAGCGCGGGTCGCGAGGCAGACAGCAGCCATCAGCGGCCAAGTGATGGCTTCAAACCTAGCGGTTTGAGTGCCAGTGAGTCGCTAAATCACCAGAAAAAGTCGCTAGATTTGTCGCTAGTCGCTTTTTACAAATTAAGTCGCTGGGGGGGTCTGGAAAGTCGCTAGATATAGCGACAAAGTCGCTAAGTTGGCAACACTGCACTTCGGCATGATAACCTACTTATTTTGCCAACAGAATAGCCGACCACTTTGAGTTTAGAGAGAGCGGGCTTCTGCCTCAGACGTCTGCATCGGCGCACTAAAGCCGGGCATACACTGTGCGACTGTCGGCTCGTTTTGAGCCGATTTTCCAGTCGTGCGAGTATTTTTTCGACCCTATCATGTGCAGTATACGTGGGGTAACGATGAGAGATCAACACCTCCCGACGAGCTCCCGATCACAAGTCGTGTGCTCGCAAGGAAATCAAACTTGTTTGAAATCCTTGTCGCTCCTCGTGAAGGTATCTCACAGTAGAAGCAGCAGGTGCGTTTGAGATGAACTGCGGCTCGCCTGGCGAGTAGACGAGATCAGGCGGCCGCAGCAGGAGGTGGAGACAAAAAGCTGCAGTCAAGTCGGACAGTTTCCAGCACATACAGGAGGAGACACTTACTTCCTGTTAGATCACCTGTATGTTACCTGTGGTTTGCAGACCATGTTCTTAGATAAAGTGTCCTCGATCGCTGATTGAAGTTAAAATAAAAGTGATCCTCCTGTTGCATGAAACGTGTTCTTATCTGCATTGTGCGCCGCCTGCCGGTGATCGATTCTGCGCAGGCCTGGCTCATTTCCAACGCACCCTTAGGTGCGATATGAACGTATAGTGTAGCAGTCAAGTCGCATCAGAGCATCGGGCCGTACAGTGTGAGAGCATTACTCGTGGGCTGCGAACTTTTGAAATCAGTGATCTAGTCGTGCAGTGTGAGATAGGGCTGAATCAAACGATTTAAAATATCGCAGTGTATGCCCGTCTTAAGGTTTGTTGAGGTGACGTCATGATAGCGCGTTGTTACAGCGACTCAATAACTCACTGCGATTAAATATTTTTTAAATTGGATGACCACAATACAAGTGAGCGAAGTATACTGAATTTTGTATTTGTACTGTTTTTAAACCATAGAATAACAGTTTGTTGTGCTGTTTTCACTATATTAAAAAAACCGCCAGATGTTGGTAAAAGCAGCCCAAATTGTGTATACCCGCCTAATGCATTTTTTCCCCGCCAGCTGTAATCAAAAGTAGCCCAATTGGGCGGAAAACCGCCCAATCTGGCAACACTGTCCTCTACTTAATATGTCCGTGTGGAAACTTGTTCGGTACGCCTCCGTCCCGAACCGACCACGTCATACTGAACGGTTCAATACAAATACATGTACCGTTACACCCCTAATAATCACCCATTAAAACTGGGATATTTTTCTAAAACATATCTTTTATTTTAAATTAAGTGAAAGGAAGTGTACATACATGGCCAAAAGTGAATATTTCATTAAGGGAAATAACTGAAATAACTGACATGAGAAAGATTACAGCAATTTGTGCTTCTGGATGTCAGTTTCCATTCATTTTAGATTAACTGCCCAGCCTATATAAAAAACTAATCACATTTAACTCAAATAACTGTGTCACCAGTTGAACTTTCAAGCTTCGTAATTAATGACAAGTTTCAGATCAGATAGAAGAAAAATGAAGGAATCGTGGATCAAAGTTCACATTCACCGCGTTGGTGAAGCTCTTGTACCCTTCCTGAAATTTGAATTTCACTAAGACAGAACAATATTCTCCATCATTGGATGTTCTCTCTTCTCATTCAGAAGTTAACAGGATGGATTCTTGTGATGGACCATTTTCTTCTATTTCCTCCAATAATGTTAAAAAGCTCTGAATGAAATCAAGACTGTTTTCCAGCCACGACATTGAGTTCATGCTAAAGAAAAGACTGAAAATGACTTGATCATCACCAAACCTGCATTCAGTTGACTGCATGAGAAACGTTTCCACCTCACTGCAGAGTTACCTGCTGGCTCTTCACCTGCTGTCAAGCCCGTATCATCAATGACATCCTCATACACTCATGTTTCAATCAAAACCATCAACCAAATCAAGTTAGATTTAATGGGGAAACAAAGGACCACATCATATTTAAAAACCTGAGTTTATTAATGACTATCTTAATAGCTGGTGGACATTTACAGGGAATAGACTGAGGGTGTACTCATGGCAAACTTAAAACAAATTGTCTTAAAATAACAATATTTGGTTTCATATTCATATTTGGGACAGTAACTGATCCTCCCTTCAAATTTGAGTTTCATCATCACTTCCATAATTTCACTAGCAGGAGCTCTGGAAACTGACATACGAGTAGAACTCTACAGGATATAAATTAATGATAAGCAACAGCAGATATGTTGTGCACAGAAGGAAATCAATCTGGATTGATGGATGTACATTATCATTACAAAAATATTCCAACTTTTAAAAGACGGGCATATTTAGAGAAAAAAATCTTATCAGTGTTGGCTGGGGCAAAAAATATTTAAGAAACTAAGATAATTGTTGAATAATCATAATTAAATCAATGGTGATTGTAATGTGAGGTGATGTCACCCAGTCCTCTGGTCAGTGTTCTGAATCTGGATCATATTAACAGCGTGCATCTGTTCAAACATTCCCCATCTGGCCCAAATTCAGAAAAAGGACATCAACTGTTCAAGTGTTTTCTTTTTTTTTTTTAACCAAATATAACTTTGGAAGATCTCCAAGAGTCTCAGTTCATGGTTTTGTTTTGTCCTGAAGGTTTGATCTGAGCTGGAGTCTGCCTGAAGGCTCAACGCACTAAAACTACTCTGATCACACAGAACACACATGCTTTTCTTCATTCAGGTTCAGTTGTATTGTGAACCTTTAAAGAATTATTTACTGACTCCATATCTGTAAGCCTTTAAAGGACATTTTAAAACATGATCAACTCACGCTTTCTTTATGTCATCAGCAGACGCATCCCTCCGTACTCCTAGAATCTGGTAGTAGTCCACCATGATGAGTGGGCGGAGTCACCTGATGCACCTGGAAGAGCGGAGAGAGTCAAGAGTGACCCACATCCAAACTCCAACACAGATCCAACTCTACTGGACAGTAGAGTGTCCAGTTCCAGTGACGTGTGTGTCCAGTTCCAGTGACGAGTGTGTCCAGTTCCAGTGACAAGTGTGTCCAGTTCCAGTGACGTGTGTCCAGTTCCAGTGATGAGTGTGTCCAGTTCCAGTGATGAGTGTGTCCAGTTCATCACTGGAACTGGACACACATCACTGGAACTGGACACACACATCACTGGAACTGGACACACACATCACTGGAACTGGACACACACATCACTGGAACTGGACACACATCACTGGAACTGGACACACGTCACTGGAACTGGACACACTCGTCACTGGAACTGGACACACACGTCACTGGAACTGGACACACTCATCACTGGAACTGGACACACGTCACTGGAACTGGACACACACGTCACTGGAACTGGACACACACGTCACTGGAACTGGACACACACGTCACTGGAACTGGACACACACGTCACTGGAACTGGACACACACGTCACTGGAACTGGACACACACGTCACACTGGACACGGAACTGGACACACACGTCACTGGAAACTGGACACACACGTCACTGGAACTGGACACAACGTCACTGGACACACGTCACTGGAACTGGACACACACGTCACTGGAATGGACACACACGTCACTGGAAACTGGACACACACGTCACTGGGAACTGGACACACGTCACTGGAACTGGACACACGTCACTGGAACTGGACACACTCATACACTGGAACTGGACACACACATCACTGGAACTGGACACACGTCACTGGAACTGGACACACACATCACTGGAACTGGACACACACGTCACACTGGACACACGGAACTGGACACACGTCACACACACATCACTGGAACTGGACACACACGTCACTGGAACTGGACACACTCATCACTGGAACTGGACACACACGTCACTGGAACTGGACACACTCATCACTGGAACTGGACACACTCATCACTGGAACTGGACACACTCATCACTGGAACTGGACACACTCATCACTGGAACTGGACACACACATCACTGGAACTGGACACACACACTGGACACACACTGGAAATGGAAACTGGAACGGACACACATCACTGGAACTGGACACACTCGTCACTGGAACTGGACACACATCACTGGAACTGGACACACACATCACTGGAACTGGACACACACGTCACTGGAACTGGACACACACACGTCACTGGAACTGGACACACACGTCACTGGAACTGGACACACACGTCACTGGAACTGGACACACACATCACTGGAACTGGACAGTAGGTTTCCTAGGTTTTCTCTAACTAAAACAGAAAATAGCTATAAAAAAGTGAATTAATTTCTCTTAAAATCAGCCTGTCATCTGCATCACTTACTTTCAGGGCTCAAAACTTCAGCTTTTTTGTACTGGTGGTACTTATTTTACTGGCACACAATCTAAAGGCATTACATACATTCCTACTTAAACAGCTTGCACTAAAGGTTGACTGATTAATTAATAGACGTCATTTCTTTACCAAAACTCCAGCTACTGCTCTTCTATGTTCCCATGCCTAGGTGCTTAAACATCACCCTGTCTCAATAGTTTTACACTGCATTGCTGCTGTCAAATTCAGAATGATCCTTTTTTCCTGAAGATGGCACATTTCCTGTTTAAACATTTGATCTATTTTTTATGTGTTATTATAAATAAAACACACTGTAGGTCTAAGAGATTTGCAGATCACTGCATTCAGTTTCATTTCACTTTTTACAGTGTGAAATGGGGTTATAAATTGATATAAACTGTTAGAAAACTGGCATGACAGGGTGACCAATGACTCATCAAATCAGACATAGTCTGTCTGTAAATGCCTGTTGGTACATTTGCACGTTATCACTATTTGAACAACTGTTATGTCTTCTACACAACTCATAAATCTCTCTATTGGTTGGGACCGAAAACAGTAAGAATCTGTTGTCCAGTATTTTGCCAGCTTTTTGCCAGCAGCATTTGAGATTATCCTAATTAACAGTCCAAAGAACAAGACCCAAATTAGGCCATCAAGTCCCAGCATGTGGGAGATGCAAGGCCATGAACACCCTACTTTAATATAGAGAAACCCCAGTTAGAGGTGTGCATCACTCTCCCCAAAATCTAATGATCAATGACAACTGGAGCCTTGGAGCTTTGCCCCGCCCCCCAGTTTTCTAAACCAATGTTTAGTTTATGAACAGTGAGACTGGAATATTTTTATCGTCTCAGAGATGGGAACATCGATGGGTAAGATTATGAATAAAAGAAAAGAAACAATGATGTTCAAATGTTAGAACTCCCTCTTTTAATCCTTTCTTTGGTAAAAACTATAAAAACCATCACATCATTGTAGATCTCAGAACTATGAAAATAATAACAATAACATTAATTATTATTATTATTATCATCATCATCATTATTAGGGGTGCACCATAATTATCGGCCCAATAATTAACAGGAAACGATGACGTCCTTCCAATAAGTCCGATATCACGACGAACAGTCCCGATAACATATTTTTTTGCCTCGCTCCCTCTGAGACACTGCTCAGGTCACTGAGACCCAAACAACCAGCAGTGAATGTTATGTTCAAGTGACAACGGCATAATCAGAAAAACGATTTCTCATTAAGGAAAATCAAGAATACCCTCATGCCAAAAAACAACTCGTTAACTCGGTCATAATTTTGGTAGTTGCTGACTTTAATTGATACTCGCAGTATTTTCCCTCATGTTACACATAAAAAATAGAAAAGGCTGAAAGAACAACGAGCAAACGAGGGAACGGAGGAATTTACGTTACACCTGTACACGTTGCAGCCTGCAGTTCAGTGCACTGATAAAAACAAACAAACATGGCGGTGATGGTGTAGAACTTCGTTAAAGTTTCAGAGGAAGATAGTTCGCTGGTTATTTGTGACAAATGCTCCAAGTGAAGGAGGGAAAAATAGCACAAGCTTTAATGCGTCAAACCCGATCAGCCACCTGAAACATAACCATCGCTTCTATGGAGTTTTGAAATCACGCTAACGTAAGCAAACCAGCAGCAAGTCAACCCCCCCCGCTTTCCTCTCCTCTCCATCATCTTGCTCATCTAAATCTTCCATGAGATTAAAAAAAAAAAAAAAAAAAACTACTGAACCTCATTTACTTTAATTATAAGGCATTCATTTGAATAGAACCCTTTAAATGTAATTTCTTTGTTTCTATGGAGTGAACTTTTTCAGTTTATTTACACAGACAAGTCTAACTTTTTTTTTTTTTATTGTCATTGAGGAATGAACTTTTTCAGTTAGTAATTCTGATGCATGTATTTCCATCAGTTCAAGGAGCCTTTATTTTTATATCAGTCAGTAATGCACATTATTTAAGTTGATGTGAGATATCACATAGGTTTGTTTGATAGCTTTAAGAAAATGTTTGATAGGCTTGTCAATAGTTTTTCATTAGAAAAAATAAATATCTGGTCATTTAAAGAGTCAAAACTGTTTTTGGTTTTGTTCATAGTATTGATGTAATGATCTTAGGTATATGTGTGTGTTATTGGTTATCGGTATCGGCCTTTAGGAGCTGAAAGTTATCGGTATCGGTTTTAAAACAGTTATCGTGCATCCCTACTAATAATAATAATAATGATGCCATCTTGCATCTTTATATTGTTGCCCTGAAAGAGCGGTCATTAAAACCAGAGATCTGTGGGTTCAGGTTTTCTACAGAGGGAAACCTGTCTTATGCATTGACATTTCTGCTAATCACTGCACTCCATTTTTCTTAAATAAATAAATCATAGAAAACAAATGTGAGGTGTAGATGAAAATATTTGAGCATAAAAAATTCCAAGCTTGTGAGCTTCACATAAAGCAAAACAAAGGACCCTTTTTTTCACATTCAAATATTCAGTTGAAGGAATATCTGCTCACTTTTACAAAGCACTGTCTGGCTGTCCATCAGACCTGTACAACATTACATTAACTGGATGACGGTTCCATGTCTGTCCATATCACAAATCTGCCATCATAATTTTAGTTTAATTCAATAACGAGCACTTGACATGAAAATGCCACATGTTAACTGAACCCAATCGCTTCCATTCATATCAAATCATGAGTATCAATGATCAATGGATCATTACACCCCCAGCATGAAGGGGGAACCAAAACATTAAAAAATAGCAAAAGTACTACATTAAAAGTAGCAGTTTCAGTTTCATTTGAAGGTCTGTTTAATGGCTTTTATGACACATCATCTCACTGGTACAGTCACCTGTTTTCCAAAATAGTCAACGTCCTGGACTTCCATCCCAACATCAACAACAATGAGACGAGGTCACAGAGCTACAGTGAACATCATGGAGCGGTGAGGGTTTGTCCCCCTAACAGACTTTAGAAAGCAAATACAGAAGACATATTGTCCCCATATCTGAAAGTGTTTTCTACACAACAATGGTGACTGTTGACTGAAAAGAGCATTATATAACCGGCCATGTGACTGAGGCACCCTAAAACTACTAAAGTAGTGCTGTCGTCTTATTTAACGGCTTTATATGTCAGTCTCAATGAGATGTTTTCATCCAAAAAGGGACAGCGCTAGAAAGTACCCGGATGTGTTGCTCTCATCCATCCGTCCGTCCCTACACCTGGTACCACACACCTGGCAGTAGAAATACAGGTCAGAACAGGGCTCACTGCCCCAAACTCTACCGAGCCCATCTGTTCTGTGGAAACGTGACTTTAGTAACATCTGGATTTATTTACCACAATTTTCCGGAACTATATTCACTGCTTCCAGCTAGTTTATCTTCTGAACTATGTATGATAGTTGCTAGCCGCTAGCCGCTAACACAAACGAACAAAAGGACCCGGAACAGCACCCTTCACAGTCTAGTCGCATCGGGTAAAAGGATTTTAAGCAACAACCTGCATGTAAAAGATCATCTCAGTGAGCCGCTGTTTGTGACAATAAGACCGCAGGTGAGACGACTGGAGCGTTAGCTTGGCTCGACGGTAAAATGATCACGGTCACATCAGTACAGTCTTACCTAACTCAGTCACCTGTCCGTGGACTCGGGGGCTTTGAGGATAGACTCTCAGGTGAGATACTGGTCTGTGACTGGAGCTACAGAGGGTTATTCATATCTAACAGCCCGCTGATTCTCTCCTCAAACGCAGCGTCTCGTTTACATTCGCTCTTCTTCTCTTTCATCATGTCAGCGGTCGCTGAAGCTCGCGGGCTCCTCACCGCCCCCTACTGGACTCAGAGACAACTGCAGACTGGAGTATCGGTGTTTAGTTGTCCTGCACTTGCACACACTCAGTGACCCCGTTATTGTTTGTTTGTTTTTTACTTCCGCCAAGGAGGTTTATCTGTCTGTCTGTCTGTGTACAAGATAACTCAAAAAGTTATGGATGGATTTTGATTAAATGTTCAGGAGTTGTCAGAAATGTGAAAAGGAAGAACTGATTTCATTTTGGCTGTGATCCGGAAGAAATCCTGGACCACTTTCAAATTTTCGATAACATTGCAGTCAATGGGGCCGAAAATTTTGTTTTTTTAATTCTCTAATTATTGCCCTAAACTCATGGTATCTTTTACTTTGTCTTGCTTCTTTTAATCATTTTGATTTGTTTAGGTATTTTATAATACCTGATTATGATTAATTTTATTGTTTTTTTCTTTCTTTCTTAATATGTTTTTAATACTTTTATTATATTTATCTTCTTTTTATTTCCTTCTGTTTTAATGTACTTTTTACGGAGCTTTTGTGTAGTCATGTGCTTGTGTGTGCGTACGTGAGCACTGGAAGTCGCCACATCGCGTTAGCCCGACGGTTGGTGCGATTCTAGCGTTGGATTAGTAGCTGCGCTATTCCTGGCCAGGGGCCAGGCCGCTGAAGTCCCGGGGGCCAGGCCGCTGAGGTCCGGAGGTCCCGGGGGCCAGGCCGCTGAGGTCCCGGGGGCCTGGGGGCTGTCGGGGGGATGGCCCGGGGCTGGCGCTGAGGTCCCGGGGGCCTGGCCGCTGAGGTCCCGGGGGGGGCTAGGGGGGGGCTAGGCTGCTGAGGGTCCCTGGGGGGGGCCAGGCGGCTATGGGGGGGCTGCTGAGGTCCCGGGGGCTAGGCTGCTGAGGTCCCGGGGGCCAGGCCGCTGAGATCCCGGGGGCCGTCATAGCAGCCAATCACAGCAGGCCTCGATTTTTGTTCATGCGGCCTCCCCTGTAGGCTCTTGTTGCTTCCTGAAACTTATTCTTGATGTGACATGTTTCGCTTCAGCCTCACATGCTTCGTTTGAATTTTTTTCAACTTTTTTTCACTTTAAAAAATTTTTTTTTTCAAAAATTTTTTTTCGATGAATATTTTTGAAACCTCCGCGATGTACTGAGACCACGATTGCTGAGACTGAGACTGTGAAGGTTTACTGTATACTGCATCTAAAAATGTACTGATAGGAGGATGTCCAGGTTAGATCTTAAATTTGATGGAGATGTTTTACTTGGTTAAATGTAACCGTAATCTAGACACTTACAATGTCCCCACAACACACCTTTATTAATGTTAATGTGCACTGAGATTGATATACAACTGGTCCCTGAAGTGCCTGCAGGACTGTGTGATAGGTCCCCATGAAGCATGGTTCGTATCAGATGTATGTGTTAGATGTTTTCAGGAAATGATGCAAGTATTTTAACCTGACTTGGACCTGTTTTGTCTCTAATGTGTTATTAGAGACAAAACTCAACATCTCATGATATGGCAGTTCTTCATCATCAGATGAGGACATGCTATCAGAAGTCAGTGCCATGAGGTCGTCCTCCAAAAATTACCCATGATGTTTTTCTATGTCAGAAATAATTAGATCAGTTACCACTGTGGAACAACTGCTCAAGCAAATTTAGGTAGCTTTACTCTTACTACAGTCATTTCATAAAATGAAGAGATCCGTAAAAGTAACGGTTCCAGAGTTTAATCAGTGTGTGAAATGAGACAGTGGTTGTCTGACTCATATGTAATTATAGACTAAACAAGGAAGGCCAGTATTATAGGTTTGTTACTACTTGCCCAGTTTGCTCACTACGCATCGAAAGAAGTGGATAGATACATTTCACTAGTTTGCAGCGTTGCATCTGCCATAAAAAGAATTTATTCTGAATTAGTTTTAATATCCTTTGATCTGTTTTCTATAAAAACTTTAACATGTTCAGGGTATAAATCATCTGGCATACTATAGCAATAATCAGGAAAAAGAAAAAGAGAGAAAAAGAACGACAATTGGCAGAACCTCAAATATTATGTTTATAACCGCAGAACAGCCTACAAATACAATTATTAATGTGAAGGTTACAAAATCATAGTTTCTGAGGTACTAAATCTGAGTTTTTGTTTATACACTGAATACTTTGTAAAGGTTCTTACCTTTTGTGACACTGACTTTACATTGAAAGGACGTAAGTGCGACAATTATTTGTAATGTCAAATTATTTTAAGGAGAATTAATCACAATTGTTTGTTTGTTTGTTTGTTGTTCAATTTTTTTGAATATATAAATGTTTTTACTTATTACAGTCATTATTATTACTTATTTCAGCTTTTTATTAGTTTGGAGCCAAGGGTGACTGGAATTTAAAAAAAAAGCGAGATATTTGTTTTATTTACTATCACTTTTTTTGTATTTTTTTTTCAAAAAATATTTGAGTAAAACATGAAAGTCAGTAAAGTTCAGTTCTTCTACTTCAGTTACACTTTTATATTTTAATTTTTGATCAATAGAGGATTTAATAGAGTTCCAAAAAACTGCTTGGTCCTTTTCAGAATTTAAAAGAAATTCAAAAGAAAGCAGAGAAAGTTAAACTTGACTTGCTATGTCCCCACTAAGTAAATGAGAATTTGTGTGAAATATGCAAATTATATGCAAATGACGTCCTCACCAGACATGTTTATTAAGTTTTTTATGGTTCCCCATCCAGCATGGTACTGGCATTACATCAGTAATCCAACTGTTTTAAGTCATTTTTAGGCTTACGTAGCTTTGGATAATTCTCTTGATTTTTTTCATACCTCTAGGAGCTGTGGAAAGGGTGGTCCCCACAAGTAGTGATCAGAAAGTTGGTCCCCATGGACCATGACAACCAGTCTGTGTGTGTGTGTGTGTGTGTGTGTGTGTGTGTGTGTGTGTGTGTGTGTGTGTGTGTGTGTGTGTGTGTGTTCTGTCTATCTCCCTAAACCAGTGACATTGCAGTTGTTCTTGGTCACAGATGGCCTATTGTTCTCAGCCAGTGGGGCCTGAAACTATTCCTCAATAGCCCGTTTCTTTTATAACAAAACCCTTAAATAGATAGATAGATAGATAGATAGATAGATAGATAGATAGATAGATAGATAGATAGATGCAGGGCTTGACGCTAACTTTTTGGCTCACCAGCCACTGTGGCTAGTCTTTTTCCTCAGTCATTAGCCATTTAGTCTTTATGATAGCCACAGTTTTGCTTTCAGTTTTTTTCTTCCTCACAATATTCTTGCATTTACATTTTAAATACAAACAACTGGTACAACTATTGTGATGTGTCATATCAAAGAATAAGTTACCAGCCAAAGTTGCTTGTGAGACAGAAATTGTTACTAGCCACAGCCAAATTTTACCAGCATTTAGCCGGTTGGCCGGTGTCAGTGTCAAGCCCTGGATAGATAGATAGATAGACAGATATTTGGTTAGTTAGTTAGTTAGTTAGTTAGTAGGGGTGCAACGGTACAGGTGGCTCACGGTACGGTCCATACCGCGGTTTTTGTGTCACAGTTTCGGTACGGATTCGGTACAGTTTCAGACCACCCGCTACCCTAAACAAGCGATCGCAAGATACCGAGTTTGCGGAAAGCACAACTCGCATGTCGGCGCTTAAAAGAGCGCGTCCAAATGGAATAAATGTGCAGCTGTTGCAGCTCTCATTCAGATGTCTGCTGTGGAGGAAACCAAGAAGATCTCTGTGTCTGGTGTCGAGCTATAACAGGTTGGATGTGGGAATTTATTTCCGATATGTCTGAAACTGTTGGTGGTTCGAGGAGGGACAGGAACATTAATTGTTCGTGATCTTTAAATGCGCATCCAATGATTCGTTCTGCGCCAAGACGCACAATTGGTAACAACTGGATCTTACGCAGCTAAGATCCGGGTTTAGAGAGGTGGAAGATTGCGTTCTGTTAACTGTTTTCACTCCCTTCGCCAGTGTATTCAAGAGCAAAACCAAAATGCTCCCACACCGGTGATTTAAATAAGTTTTCTCCTAATTTATCTGCTACCGCTGGCCTTTTTTTTTTTTTCTTCCATTTTCTGCATCTATGAGCTGCAGCCAACCGGCCAAAGTGTGATCGGCTGGTCACTGTGAGTGAGCGGAGGATAGTGCACATTGACATTCAGTGGCGGGGCTGTTGGCTAAAAGGCACGCACGCTCACGTGCAAGTCCAATGCAAAGTTATTGGAACATAAATACCGCGGGACATAAAAGCGTATTGTCCCGTGCAGGTCGTACTGAAACCGTACCGTATTTTAGAGAGTACCGTTCCATCCCTAATAGATAGATAGATAGATAGATAGATAGACATGATCATAGCGCGAATTACGGGGGGGTTTGACCCCCTAATTACAACTTCGACCCCCCTAAAGAAGGGACAAATGATCATTTTTGTCATCTCTAGAAAATGTTGACCCCCCCAATTGTCATTGTATAATTTGCACTCTGGACATGATCCTTTAAAAACTCCAGCAGAATATATTGGTAGCCATTAAACATACATTTAATTTAATATTACATAAGTTAATTTGTATAACACCAGTTTACGACAATAGTAGTTTGAGATCACTTTACACAGAAAGTAGACAAGTTCTAAGCAGTCCAATTAACATGGACAGAAATGTGAAAAAAAAGTCTTCTAGTTAGCTTATATTATTTGCATTGCAGCTCTGGGAAGAATATGAAATAAAAATACTTTTAATGGAAATGGACAAATCAAAAATACAAACGTCAAATAATGGAATAACTTATTATTATTATATGTATGACCAATGTTTATGACCTCCTACAGTCTGATCTTGAACACCGTCCAGCCAGTGGTAACTGGGCTGTGATGCATTACCTCAAAGTTGCCAGAAGAGGGCCCTCAAAGAGCAAGTAATGTTCAATGATGTGGCGTTCACTGGCTCTGCATCTCCACCTAGACATCGCACTCATTTTCTGAATCAGAAATTCAAGATTCAAGATTATCTTTATTATCCACTGGGGACAATTTGAAAAAAGAAAAGAAAAAAAAAAAGCAATGGTCACAATATATATCCAGGACAGATATGCGCAAAGAGAGGAAGTGGAAAAGAAAAACAACTGACGGCAGCGGTACAAGTGAGTATTTGAGCCTGTAGGTCTCACGCCTCAGTGCATGAAAGGAAGCAGCACAAAGTCTTGGATAAGCCACAGAAAAAAATGGGCTTTCTTCAAAGTTCTGATTATGTGCAAGTCATTCACAACTGCAACCTTGCCACTTAAACCAGATTAAAACACCTATTATTGTTTTTTAAACACATTTAGCAGACAAATATAAATGTGAGAACAGAGTCAATAAAATTAGAATAAAACATTTTCATAAAAGTGTTGTCAACAATAAAATTTAGAGAGCTTATTATGAAACAGCAGACACTGATGTACTTTTTTTAAACAGAGCATCAGTCAAAGGTCAGCTTGTTGTCAAGTTAAGTTCCCTTCTTTATACTGACTTTTACTGACCATATATCCAGAACCAGTGGAGAGATGACAGCAGGATATTTAACAAAATCCACAATCATACCCAGGCATGGACTGGCCATCGGGCGTACCGGGCAATGCCCGGTGGGCCGACGCACATCTGTGGGCCGGCCCAGGTCTGTCATAAAAAATAAAAAAAAGTATATAGTTTTTATTGACCGCGACGGTAACGGACTGGTAGTCGGCTCATAAAAATCTCCGAGGCGGGGGGGGGGGGGGGGACAACGACGACGACACACACTCAACAAACTCAACAAACTCAAGAAAGAGACACTGACAGCTAATCAGACAAGCGCTCCAGTGCTGCGCTGATGTGAACGCAGTATGAACGTTATTTTCTGCTGAAGGGAGGGGGTGGAGGCGGGGCGGGGCCTTGCGAAGACACGAAGTGGCCCATTGGTTGATTTTCTTGACGGACATTGGGCTAGTCCAATGAAATTTCTCAGCTCTCGTTGGCCCGCCCCTCCCATCCCTCCTGACCAAATTTTGCCGTTTGGCCTGACCGGAGAGTGTGGTGGCTCGTGGATGAGTATGGAAATGGAGAAAAAAGCACAAAAGCGAAAGGGAGGAGCAGAAAAGCTCAGAGAACGGAGACAAAAAAAATTAAAAGTGAATGCAGCAAAATGTGCCAAAATGTTTTCAACCACAAGCTCGGGGGCGGGGGCCGCGGGGCCGTCGGCCGCGGGCCGTCAAGTGAACAGGTGGTTGTCGGAAGAAGAGAAGAAGAGGGATGAGAGAGGGAGAAGGAGGAGGAGAAGGAGGAGGAGGAGGAGGAGGAGGATGATGAGGAGGAGAGAGATGAGACCCAGCAGCAGGGCGAGATTGAGGTCAGAATAGCTATTTGGAGGTGATCACCTGTGTGTGTGTGTGGTTTAGTCTTTGTTGTCAAATAATGCTTTGAGTAGATTTGGTGTCCAATTTCCAGTGTTAAGTGTGTTAAAATATTAGTGAAACATTGCTTTGCTGAAATGCATGATAAATAATTGGTAGACAGAAGTAACACTAGTGACACTAACACCCCTGCTTCTCTTTCTCTGTGTTTAGTCAAGCCAGAATGTTGAAATGGGAGTGGACGAGTCACAGGGAGATCAGGCAGTTTTAGACTATTTTAGCCGCCCTCATTCCACAAACAGGCAGGAATTCTTTGAGTTTCATCCTCAACAGGATGCTACAAACCCTGTCGTCCAGAGGCTCTTCAATAGAACAGATGACATGGCATTGAGAGTGTATCAATTTTTTGTAACATGGTTACTCTCTTTCATGTAGGCCACTGCATTTTATTTTAATTTTTGAAACTTCCCTATGTGCACATAGTATACAACATGCAGCATGTGCTTCCGCATATTGTATAAATAACCGGCATTTTTGATCCCCGGTGTATGGTGGGCCGCCAGGGATCAAAAATGCCCGGGCCATTTTTTGGTCCCAGTCCAGCCCTGATCATACCCCAAGTTTTGATTTTTAAAAAAAGAAGTCTAAAGATTCTGTCACCACAGGACCATGGTCTTCAATCTTAGTGCTAAAATCTGAGGTTTGACCCGTTATTGTTCTGGTGTGACCCCCCCGGGCCTCACTGCTGCTGACCTCCTCAGCTCAGATCAGATGCTCATATCTTTTAATTTCACATTAACATTCTTCAAACCATTATTATTTCATAACATTGTTATTTCACTTTGCAATTTTAAAGACATGATATTCTCTGTTAATTACCTCATCACTTTTGACTGTTTATCAACAAGAGATGAACTCATTTTTCATTAGTACTCATCAGTGGCGGCTGGTGAAAAAAAATCTTGGTGGGGCTGGTGTGCCAACATTTTTCCCTGCCTAATCTAGCATAAGCATTAAAATGAACAGTTGGAAAATGACTACAGGTCCACAATAATAATTTATTTCAGTTTCCAGTTTTAAATAAGAAGTAACAATTTACAGCTATATTAGACTTTATGCTATCAAATACTATACAATCAAGGGGTAAATTGTCCCTCCGAAAGGATGCTGTGCAGCCTCTCCAATAAGACACCAGCTGTTGAATCCACACAGCTGTTGGGTAGCTTGATGAATCAATAGAACCGCTCCTGTATATTGTTGGGTCCATCAATGTACCTCAGTACCAGGACTAGCTGACATCATGTCCCCACACTGCTAATTCAGAAGCACCACAAAATTTAACACCATTGATTATCTTGGACACAATATTACGGTTTTTATCTACCTCTTCATTGTGCCTTCTTTCAGTAATGTGGTGCCCATCATCTGGCTGCGTTGCTATGCTAATCTTTCTGAGCACAGCTAGCTTTACGCAGTTTTCCATGTGAACTTTGGATCTCTCATGTTTCTTGAACCGTTCAGAGGTGCTTTAAGTCAGTTAGTCCAGTCTTTGTCCAAGTCCAATCACATCTGTCACTTCTGAAAGAGGATACAGGGGAAACAAAAAGTGCATTAGTGCTCCACAACCTGCCAGTCACGTCTCAGGGTTTAACCAACTCTGACAAAAACTCAGTTTGTATGATTTACCTTTCTCCTTCGTTTACTGGAAAATGTTAATTTCAGGCTTGTCGGGTCCCAGCTCCTTAACGAGAAGTTTTTTCTCCGTCGTCCGTCTCACAAAAGGGAACATTAATAATGATTTCACCGAAGCTGCTCTTGAACTCCAGTTGTCGCCATCTCTCTTCCTCGTCGCCGTATTTTTTTTTTCTCCCGACGTAGGACAGAGTCTGGGAGTCGCTCTACGAAATAAAACTACCGCTGGCCATTCACGTAGCTCTAGCTCATAAACCTTCACGTATTTTACGTAGCTGTTGGGGCGACATTTCCAGCGCCCCATCGGCGTTAAATTTGGTGATGTTGATAGGCCAATTATCAATAATTTTTCCCTAGCAACCATAACCGGATTGGCTATTTAGCTGCAGGTCAGGGGCGCTTTGCCGAGCGCCCCGTGAGAGAATGATGCACTGTAGGTCGGTGGAAATTCATTGTTTAATGATTGTCAGTTGGTGGAAATGTTGTTTAAATTATTCAAATCGCATGTAGGCACACACATACTATTAATTAATCTGATGCTGATCAAAAAAAATAAAATAAAATAGAATAAATATTTTTCCCCTCCACAGCTGGTGGGGCGGCGCCCCAGCGCCCCCTATGGGCCAGCCGCCCCTGGTACTCATACTACTTTATAGTTTTCTAAAAATGCCCAGGCATTTTTGAAAACATGGATTCTGTCCATCGCTCTTTCTGTTCCTTTGTTTTACACCAGTAGGTCAACTGAAAGCTTCAGACTAGAATTTATACTGTTCACAAGGATAAGTACAATAACAACATTATTCATTATGGGAACTCATCGTCTATAGTGCTCACTGTCTTATAGGTGCATTTGAAGAGAATACACGGGTCCTGTTTTCCGTTGCCATTAACTCACAAAAACCACCTGAATCACTTCCTCCACATCTGCTTACAGTTACTCTTTAATGTAATTAACAGTAGGCTAGATCAAGGTTATTATAGTTTTGAAATTTTCTTTAGTTTTTATTTTTATTTAGTTTTCCAGTTTGCTTTTTTATTTCAGTTTAGTTTTAGTTAGTTCAACAAGTAATTTAGTAGTTTTAGTTTAGTTTTATTTTGAGGAATTGACTAGTTTCAGTTTAGTTTTTATTTAGTTTTAGTCTTAGTTTTAGTTTTTCTTCTTCTTGCAGTATGCAGCAGATTATACACCTTTTCGACTTGAAAATTGTGGACATGCGCCCCCTAGTGGCCCCGCCATAACTGGAGGGTGCGGTGCTCCACCTATGTAACCCAAACACAGCAGCGTGGAGGATCTGTTACGGATAACACAGACATGTCTTGGATTGATGATGTTAGGCAGTGGCCTCCAGTTACAGATGAAGGTAGTTTATCGCTGTTTTTAAATGATTGGTTATGGAAATAGCATGATCTATTCCCATAATCAAACACTAAAAACTGTGGAACGCTGGCTATAACTAACGTCAACAAGCCATAAAGATTATGCTACTGTAACGTTAACGCTAGTGGTAAATTAGGCTATGTGTTAATGTTATATTTAATTTATTTTATCATTCTCCTAAGTCATTCATTCATTAATTTATTCATTCATTATAGTCTTGTGCTAGGCCGAGGGCTACAGTAGCCTCATACTGCTGTTCTTTCGGCCAGAATCGTCCGGGACTCTCAGCGAGACTATTAGTAGGACGAGATTGAATGTTAACGAAAAACTCACCCGGCTGTATTTATTTGGAACAAAGTCCTTTCTGTTGATATTTTCACCCACGTCTTCCTAACTTCTTGTTCTGCAACAAGGCAGTCTTCGTGCATACTTTCTTCTTCCATTGTCGAATTTCACACCATTGTTGGCACAGTTTATGACGGAACTGTATTCCCACTCGACCGACTCGACATTATAAAAATATATTTGTAGAAAGAGAAAAACACTGGTTAATCTGCGAGCCGGTGAAAAGTGTCGCTCTGTAGCACCCTCCAACAATGGCAGACGGGTACTTCCGGGGGCTGGCCCGAAAAGGTCTATATCCGCTATGCTGCCCCCTCTCTGGAGGGAGGGTAGCATAGCGGCTGCTGCAGGACAGGCAGTAATCTCTATGGCAGTAATCGAGGGAGAAAACGAAACGAAAACGAAGCTGAATTTATCTACAATTCAGTTTAGTTTTAGTTAGTTTTACATCCTTCATTGTAGTTTTATTAGTTTTCGTTTTTTTTTAATTGTAGTTTTATTTTTATTTCAGTTAACTGAAATATTTTTTCATTGCTAGTTTTAGTTTTAGTCTTAGTTTTCGTTAACTATAATAACCCTGGGCTAGATTCACCAGCAGTTGGCTCATAAGGACTCTAGATGTTCACCCATGAGCTGTTGGTCAGTTTCAAGTTTCAAGCTCCCCTCTGTTGGTGAAGTAATCAAGTTTCTCCTACAGTCCCAAACCTACCAGGGAAAAACTGGTTTCTGTCATTGGTACTAAAGCCGCCTTGTCAGTTTTTCCCTTAACTTTGACCTCATTTCCCCCCTCTCCTTCAGCTTAAGTGTGTCAGTGCCATTCTCAAGAGGAGATCGTCATTTCAAATTCATATCAATAATGTCATCATCTACTCAACATTAAATGCCTCAATCCCATTTTCACACCTCCCTCACCCAACAACACTGTCATTCTTGTTAACACTCTGATTACCCCTCACAGTTATTCCTGCATTTCCCTCTTATTTCAGTTACCCCTCAAGTACCTCTATAAAGTTCAGAAAGTTCACACTCTGCTGTTGCATCACCACTAAACTTCAAGATTCTGCTCCGAACTTTTAAAGTTATCCATAACCTTGCCCCTCAATGTAACACATCCACTCTACTGTTTCTTCCATCCACTTAACTGTACCACATGTCTTTTTGATCACCAGGGGAGCTAAAGCTTTCAGCCCCCTCCCCTCTGTATATGTGTGTTCATTTAGCCTATGCAGTGTTGCATTGTTTAATTAATTCTTAATTAATTAAATAAATATTTGGGCTCATGAAGTGAAATACAATATTTTTCATCAATCAGTTTCACTTTTCTCATGTAGCACAAATCAGATAAGTTTTAGAAGACAGAGCCTTGTCATGAACATTTTTTTCATGTTTCACCATAAAGCTTCAGATTGAGATCCAGATGATTTCTGAATTGATATGTCTTCCTTTAGAAATGTATGAACATGGGAGGTCACGTGGGACCGATGGCGCGATGGTTAGGAAATTCTGAGTTCTTCACAAATCCCCACATTTCGTCAGTTTTACATACTCCATTGTTTTTCAGTTTAACATAAATCGACACCAGAGGTGTTCCACAATCCGTGCATTTACATGGGAAATTTAATTCCTCTTTAATTCAGAATTAAAGTTAAATCCGATTTAAAATGATTAAAAATTACCATGTAAACACCTAATTCCGAATGAAAATGTCCATTCCGAATTAAACTTAATTCCGAAGTAAGTGGCTGGTTTATTCTGATTTTATATCCGAATAAAATAATTCCGCGGTCAGGTATACACTCATTCCGCTTTAAATTAATTCCCGTCTTTCTGCGCATGCTCGTTCCCTTGCCCGTCTGTCGCCATGACGCTTATATTCCGCGCTGGGCTTGTTTTCAAAACAAAGTTTCAAGATGGCAGCACGCAGTAAATGGTGGTCAAGAACATAGACGATTTATTTAATAAATAGCTTGGAGGAACTGGAAATAATTAAAAGAACAGATGGCAGGAAACATAAAAATTGTGAGCTTTTCAAAGCGGCCAGGTTAAATGAAGGAGGTTTCACAGATAGAGACGCCACCCAGGTCAAAAATAAGTAGAATGTTGTTGCTAATCGACTAAGTTTGTTTTCTTCCGGTAGACGTAAAGACGTCCGCCCCCCCATCCAATCAGAACCCTTCCCAACCCCCAGACCTTAAGCAGAACTGGATAAAGCCGAACAAACGTGTTTTCCATGTAAACCTCAATTCGGAATTACTATTTCCATGTAAACTCGAAGAAAAATAGTTTAATTCGGAATTATTTAATTCGGAATAATTAATTCAGAATTAAAAAACATCATGTAACCGTGGCCAATATATTGAAAAATAAGAAGTTTTTGTCTCCGAATCCTTCCCCCAGTGGGAAACGTTTGTGGAACTGATGTGGAAAAGCTGCAAGAAAAACTAGCAGAGTTGGATGATCGTCGTAGTCGGAACAACGTAAGGCTAGTGAATTTAACAGCCAACAGAGAGGGGGGAGATGCCATCAGATTTCTGCAGGAAATGTTGCCTAAATGGATCCCCTCTGTCGGATCAAAAACTGTGCAGAGTTAAAGAGCACATTGAATCTACTCCACCATGCCTATGAAGCTCAACTGTCCTCAAACCCTATTCAAGGTCCTGAACTACCAGGATCGTCAGACCCTTCTACAGGGCGCCAGGCAAGCTAGAAAAAACAGCACTCCGGTCATGGATGAAGGCAGGGAGCTATTGATATCGAGGCTGTATCTGGTTATAAAATTGATTTTAAAATTAACTGGGACAAGTCTGCATTAATGCCACTCAATAACATGGCCAAGAAAGTTGCAACACCCTCAGTTATTCCTGTAAAATCTGAGATAACTTATTTCAGTATGGAGGTCAAGACGTCACTCCCTGAAATAATAAATAGTAACTATGAAGAAATACTGAAAGATGTACAGCATGACCTGGCCACCTGGGCCAAAATGTCAGGCTCTTTGCAAACTAGAATCTCTGTAATAAAAAATGAACGTGCTACCTAGAATAAATTTTCTTAGCATGATGCCTCCACTGCCACCTCCGGCTGGCTATTGGAAAAGAGTAGACGTGCTTTTACGCAGGTTTATATGGAATGGAAAGCACCCTGGAATATGTTTCTCCACTTTACAACGTTTTAAGTCTATTGGAGGACTCTCACTGCCAAATTTTAAATTGTACCATCAAGCCTTCCAGTTGCGTCCTTTGAAAATTTGGTTAGATTCATCATCACTAAGCTCTTGGAGGGAGATTGAAGAAGGCCTGTATTCTCCACTTTTTCTAAAACTAAACATATTGATTTGGGTCCCATAATACAGTATACAATTACAAATTTCAGAAGAATAGAAAAACAGGTTAGATATGACAAGAGCACACGCACACACCCCTCTCTGGAATAATCATGGTCTGACCTCTGGAAAGACGCCTTTTCAATCTCAATCATGGGCTTTTTGTGGTATTCATACACTGGGTGATATATATAGTCATGGCCTGAGTCGGTTATGGTCGGTTATATCTCTTGTCTGCTCTGTTTCCTGTTTTACTTTGAAGGTCTGTCTTGTCCCCGTTGTTTTCTGCTTTACTTCCTTTCCCTCGTTCCCTTCCTTCCCTGCACCTGCCTGTCGTCTGATCCTCTGTGTATTTAAGTCTTGTCTTTGCGCCGGTTCTGTGCTGGTCCGTTGTCTTGCGTCGTCTCGTGTCTTGTGAGTTTCCCTGCTGGTTTTTCTGCTTGTTTCCCCGTTTGGTTTTCTGCTTGTCCTGGACTTGAGTTAAGTTTGTATTTTTGGTTTTTGGATTTTGCACTCCTGCTCTTGGGTCCTCAATTCTGCCTCAGATCATGACAATATATAATCGGGATGGATTGTTGACTTTAAAAAAACTTTGTCAACTCTTTGATATCCCTAAATCTTCTTTTTTTTCTTTATCTTCAATTACGATCAGCATTACGCACTTATGTGGTACCATAGGACTCAAATGTGCAAATCCACCCTGCGATTCATAAATGACTGACTGCTCCCTTCAGAGGATTCGTCACATTCTTATATCGATAGCTCTAAAAATCTTCCTACTCCAATATTTCTGTAAAAGCTAAGTGGGGAAGTGATTCAGAGACAGACTCTATAGACTGGGAAGGGGTATGGGATAATGTTTTCAGTGCATCAAAGAATCCCAACCACCAGTTGATTCAGTTTTGTCACTGGGCATACTGGACACCCATTGACAATTTCCATGTAAAACACACAAACCGCCTATGCTGCAGTCTATGCAATAAAGATTAAAACATATGGTTTGGGATTGTGAGGACGTTAAGTCCTTTTGGAAAAGAGTAACTTTTATTTCATCTGAACTATTAAAATTAGACATTCCTTTGCAACCAAACTTTTTATTGAATGATGACTCACAGTTTGAATGTACAGAGAAACAACAAAAAGTCTGGCTTGCAGGCCTAACAGCAGCGAAAAAACAAATTGTGCAGAGATGGCTGCCCCCACACAAACTTCCTGTTAAAAATGGTTACTGTACCTCCAAGGTGTTATAATGATGGAATTTTCTACGGCAAGGATCCATGAGGCAAGAGTCTCAACCATACGAATGTGGGAAAGGACTGCAGAGGGTGAATTATGGACAATGAGATGCCTCACACGTTTCACCCCCCCCCCCCCCCCCACCACCACCACCACCACTCTCTTTTTTTCTCTATTTTGATACTTAATGTCATTATATTATATATAGGATTGTAATTCTTTCTTTTATTTCATTTAGGACCTGTTGGGTCATGCGATGTGTATCTAAGGTTGGGATGGGGGGGGGGGGGGGGGGGGGGGGGGGGGGGGTGTTGATCATCGGCTCTGTAATGTTGATGTTTCCCATCTTGGGATTTTGCATATAAATAAAAAACAGTGAATTCCAAAAAATAAAAAGAGAAATGTTTGAACATTCATTCCTCCAAGGTCAGGTGCATAACTGTCCTCCTGAAAATAACTTCATCATCAGCAAACATGTTTTCCAGTGATGGAATGAGAAAAGCAAAATTAATGATGATTAATGAAGTTCCCTGGATCTTTCCTGTCATCAATGACTAGAAATGTGCTGTTTTTCATTACACAATCATATTTTTCACTGGATCTGCACCCAACTAAAGTTCCAT